>PVLC010001525.1:0-140119 GCA_004027655.1 Graphiurus murinus | reverse complement strand
ACTGGGGATTGAACTCAGGGGCATTCTACCTCCGAGCTATACCCCCAGCCCCATTTTTTATTCTTTATTTTGAAACCGAGTCTCACTAAGTTGCGGAGTGCCTCACTAGGTAGCTGAGGCTGGCCGCGAACCCGGATCCTCCGGTCTCAGCCTCCCGAATGCTGGGATTACAAGCGTGCGCCACCACGCCCGGCTAGGATGGGTCTTTACAAAAAAAGAGAAAATAAGTGTTGGCAGGGACATGGAGAAACTGGAATCCTTGTGTATTATTCACTGGAAATGTAAGTAGTGTGGCAATTTCTTGAAAAATTAAACAGAATTACTATATAATCCACCTTCTATAGGAAACCATTTTGGGTTATACACCCAAAGAAGTGAAAGCAAGCACTTGAACAAATACTTTTACACCCATGTTCAAAGCACAATATTATTCACAACAGCCAAAAAGCGGAAGCAACTAATAGGAGAATGGATAAACAAAATGTGGCACATATCATGGAATATTAATCTGCCTTTAAACAGAACAAAAGCCAGGTGTGGTGGCACACTGTTCTAATCCCAGTACTTGGGAGGCCGAGACAGGAAGATAGTCGGTTAGTGAAGTTCTCTCCAACTTAGTGAACCTTTGTTTCAAAACATAAAAAATAAAATAGGGTTGGAGGTGTAGCTCAGAGGTAGAATGCCCCTGGGTTCAATCCCCAGTACCACCAGGGAAAAAAAAAAAAACAAACCCTTTTATTATGCTCTAAGAATGAACTTTCAAGTCACTGAAATGATGTCACAAAAAGCCTAATGCTGTCTGATTCCTCTTACTTGAGATCTATAGAGTAGTCAAAAGTTGAGAAACGAAGTACAATAGTAGTTGCCAGGGACCGGGGGACAAGAACAGGAAGTTGTTTAATGTTCTGGAAAATGAAAAAGTTCTGAAGATGGAAAATGGTGATGGTTACAGAAAAGTATGAATATACATATGCTACAGAGTTATACAATAAAAAATGGTGAAAAGCTGGGCGTGGTGGCGCATGCTTGTAATCCCAGCATTTGGGAGGCTGAGATTGGAGGATCCGGGTTCGAGGCCAGCCTCAGCTACCTAGTGAGGCACTCCGCAACTTAGTGAGACCCTGTTTCAAAATAAAGAATAAAAAAAAAATAGGACTGGGGGTGTAGCTTGGAGGTAGAATGCCCCTGAGTTAAATCCCCAGTACCAGAAAAAAAAAAAAAGGTGAAAAAAAAATTTTTTTTGTACTGAGGACTGAACCAAGGGGCATTCTACCCTGACCTAGGCTTCCATCCCTAAGTGTGTGTGTGTGTGTGTGTGTGTATATATGTGTGTATATATATATATATATACACACATATATACACATTTTATTTTGAATAATGTTTCACCAAGTTGCTGTGACTGGCCTCGAATCTGCAATCTTCCTGTCTTAGCCTCCCAAGTACCAGCATTATAGGTGTGTGCCACTATGCCAGGCTTAAAAAAAAAAAAGCTTATTTAATGAATATTTTGCTATATTAAGAAAATTAATACCACCATATTTCAGGGTATTAAAAAAAAAAAAAAAAAAGATTTCCCCTCTCCATGGGAAAAAAGAAACAGGGAGGTGGTAATACTGGAGAAAGATTCCCTAAAAACTTGACGACTTAATCTTGAGAGTGGTATCAAAGACTCTGATTTGCATTGTGAGTGGCTTGAGTTCATGCTCTAATTCAAATAAGCACTAGGTGGCAAGGAAAGTTGTACTCAACAGTGTATAGGGAAAAACAAACAAACAAATAAGCAAACCTAAGGGCATTCTGCCCTACTTTATTTTTTATTTTGAGACAGGGTCTAAGTTGTGGAGGGCTCTGCTACATGGCTGAGGCTATCCTGAAACCTTCAATCCTGCGCCAGGCTCCCAAGTACTAGGATCACAGACATGCACCACCACACCTAGCTTCAGGCTGCATTTTTTTTGATGGTACAAAGCCTCTAGATTATCTTGTGTACATCTGATTTCCAAAGGAAAACTAGCAGTTATTAAATCAGCCATAGTTTAATATAGCTAATCGAACTAATTTCCAAGAGGTAACTTAAATGTCAATTGTTAAGCATAATTAACACTAAAGAACAGAAATGGGGAGTTTCACTTTCTATTTATTTTACAATTTGTATTACTAGAAAAAATTCCTAAAGAGCCCAGTGTGGTGGTGAACGCTTGTAATCTCAGTACTTGGGAGGTTGAGACAGGAGGATCACAGGTTCAAGGACAGCCTCAGCAAGCAGTAAGACTCTCATCAACCTGGTGAGACCCCATTTCAAAATAAAAGTGAAAAATAGGGCTGAGGGTGTAGCTTGGAGGTAGAATGCCCCTGGGTTCAATCCCCAGTACCACCAGAAAAAAAAAAGAAAAAAGAAAAAAAAATTCTAAGAAGTAAAAACAAAGTGTGGTTACATAGTGTCCTTGCTGAACCCTACTTAATATAGAGCCCACTTGTAGTTTTTTGTTTTTTAAGTTTTAAAAGCGGGAAAAGACATACTTTGTTAAATTTTAAGTCTGTTATGACCTTGAAGACTTACTAAGTCATACATAGGGAACACTCAACAACAGAATGAAAAAAAATCTTCTCTATGTAGACACAATTGCAAGTTAGAAATAGTTATTTTTCATAAAAGGTCAAACAAAAAAATGTGGTAAGGGAGTGGTCCCTTGGTTGTGTCAATTCAATAAATGAGGCTTAAACAAGATTTAAAAAAAAAAAAATTGGGGGGGGGCAGGTGGTACTGGGGATTGAATCCAGGGGCATCCTACCCCTGAGCTATACCCCAGCCCTATTTTATTTTGAATTTTGTAACAGGATCTTCGCTAAGTTGAGGTTGGTGCCTACTGTTCATCTCTCTTTTTTTACTTTTACTGTCCACCTCTTTAGCTGGGAAAGTCTTCCCTTCTTTGTATCTGAACTACTCTGGGACCCCCTGATCTCTCCATTCCTACAACTACCACCTTAATTTAAATTCTAGTTTTCTCTGGTCTATTATGATAACTGTGTATTAAGAATACAAATTCTGAGACAGAATACCTAGATTTGATTCTCTGCACATCACTTAGAGCTGTGATCTTGTAAAAGTTACAGAACATATATCTGAGGCTTAGGGTACATTATTATATTGAGAATAATAACTTTTTAGGGAAAATGTGTGTGTGTGTCTGTGTGTGTCTATTAGGCACTGTGCTCAGAGCAAAGTAACTATAATCTAAGTAGTTGCTATAACCATTGTAATCTTTTAACTGGTTGTCCAAGCTCTAGATTTGTTGACTACAATCCATCTTTTTTTTTTTTTTTTTGCGGTACTGGGGATTGGACTCAGGGGTGTTCTACCTCCGAGCTACACCCCCAGCCCTATTTTTTATTCTTTATTTTGAAACCCAGTCTCACTAAGTTGGGGAGTGCCTCACTAGGTAGCTGAGGCTGGCTGCGAACCCGGATCCTCTGGTCTCAGCCTCCCGAATGCTGGGATTACAAGCGTGCGCCACCACGTGGGCCCGGCTCTACTACAATCCATCTTAAATGCTATCTCCTCAGAACCCTGTTCTAGTTCCTTACTACTTCCTACATAAAGTACAACTTCTAAACCTAAAAATTACAGAGCTGCCATGTCACCCAACTCCAGGGATACCATTTACTGCCCCATATCAAAACCTCCCTATCCATGCTTTGTGATTCTCAGAGCTGTACATTTTTTCATTTTTCTGTGTTACATTATGCTTCCGTTTTTAAAAACCTCCCATATGTCACAAACACATTGGTGTTGTTTGGAATATCTTTTCAGACTTTCAAATAAACATGCAATTTTTTTCTAAAAAAGTACCTTCTACATGCTGCAGCATGTTTTATTTTACCAAACAACATATGGAAGGATAAAAGTGTAGGTAATACAAAACCTGGCATGGTGGCACATATCTGTAATATCAGTACCTGGGAGGCTGAGATAGGAGGATCGAAAGTTCGATGCCACCCTCAGCAACTGAGACCCTGTTTCAAAACAAAAAATAAAAAGGGCTGGGAGTGTAGCTCGGCTGGGTTCAATCTCCCATATCTCATACACACACATTAAAGTATAGGTAATACAACCCAAAAGTAATGTATAATTACTACCATCCATCGTTAAGTGACTCTTGAGATCGAGAAACAACTTTAAACTTCCAGAAATCAAAGAGCTCCAGACTCGTGAAAGTTTAGAAATAGGTTACAGCTAGTCTGACGGAAGGAAAAAGAAACCACAGGAAAAGCATCTAATTCATAAGGTTGGTAAGATGAAAATAAAGCTTAAAAAATAAACAAAAGCCTGGTGTGGTGGGGCAGGTCTGTAATCTCAGGACTTGGGAAGCTGACACAGGAGAACAGCAGTTTCAAGGTCAGTTTCAGCAATCTGGTGAGGTTTCTCAGGAGCTTAGTGAGACCGTTTAAAAAAAAATAAATAAATAAAAAGGGCTGAGGGTAGTCAGGCACATGCTTATAATTCCAGGTCTTGGGAGGCCGAGACAGGAGGATCACACACAGGTTTGAGAACAGCCTCAGCAAAGTAGCGAGACTCTCATTAACCTAGCAAGACACCATTTCTTTTTTTTTTTTTTGTACTTTATTTTTGAAACCAGGTCTCACTGAGTTGTGGAGTGCCTCACTAGGTAGCTGAGGCTGGCCTCAAACCCGGATCCTCCGGTCTCCGCCTCCCGAATGCTGGGATTACAAGTGTGCACCACCACGCCCGGCTGTATTTTTTTTTTTTTTTTATTTTGAAACAGGGTCTCACTAAGTTGCAGAGTGCATCACTAGGTAGCTGAGGCTGGTCAAGAACCCGGATCTTCAGGTCTCAGCCTCCCAAATGCTGGGATTACAAAGCTTGCGCCCCCACACCCGGCTTGATTTTTTTTTTTTTTTTTTGCGGTACTGGGGATTGAACTCAGGGGCATTCTACCTCGGAGCTATACCCCCAGCCCTATTTTTTATTCTTTACTTTGAAACAGGGTCTCAGTAAGTTGCGGAGTGCCTCACTAGGTTGCTGAGGCTGGCCGCGAACCCGGATCCTCTGGTCTCAGCCTCCTGAATGCTGGGATTACAAGCGTGCGCCACCATGCCCGGCGCAAGACACCATTTCAAAATAAAAATTAAAATATACAGCTGAGGGCATGCTAATTACTCAACCACCAAATGGCATTTATGGCAAAGTCTCTGTATATTGCAGTAAGTCTCTGTTAGATTAGGTTCCTTTCAAGCAAAGGCAATAAAAAAAAGTACTTACTACCCATCTATATGGACTGCACGCTATTCCTGACCCCACTCTCCCACCCTCGTGGTACCAGGGATTGGACTTGGGGCCTTGCACAGGACCAGGCAAGTGCTCTAACACTGAATTACATCCCTAATCCTACATGCTAAGCTTTTGTTCCAGGTGCCTGGAATATGCTTCTCAAAAAGTCAAAACTCAAGTCCCTATGGAGTTAATTCCTGATTTAGGGAGGGGAAAAAAAATTGCTGGGCATGGTGGCACATGCCTGTAATCCCAGTAGTTGGAAGGCTGAGAAAGGAGGCAGGTTTGAGGACAGCCTCAGCAAGTGGCAAGACTCAGTAACCTAGCAAGACCCGGTTTCAAAATAAAAAATAAAGAGGGTTGGGGTGCCACTGGGAGGTAGAAAGCCCCTGGCTTCAAGCCTTAGTACCAAAAATAATAATAAGAATAATAAAAATAAAATGAACTTAGAGGTGCAAGTGTCCCTGGTTTCAATCTCCAATATGGCATTCTATCTGTGAGCTACATCCCTAGCTCTCTGAATTTAATATTTTATTTTTTGGTACTGGAGATTGAACCAAGAGGCATTCTACTCCCAATCTATACCCACAGTCCTATTTTATTTTTTACTTTGAAACAGAGTCTTGCTAAGTTTCTAAAGGTCTTGTTAAGTTGCTGAGGCTGGCTTCAAATCTACTATCCTCCTATCTTAGCCTTCTAAGTATAGAGATTACAGATGTGTACCACCATGCCCAGTAAAAAAAAAATTTCAAATAGGAATTTAAAGAATATGCTAGAAAATTAGGCAGAAAAGAAGGCCATGTCAAGGGAAATGGTTTGTAAATAGGGTGTTTAGGGTAAGCAACACTGAAAAGATGAAACACATAAGAGCGACATACTCCTAAAATTTGAATCAGAGTTCTACAGATTACTGTAAGGTAGATTTGGACTAGTTCTTCACGTCTCTGTGCCTTAGCTTTCTTATCTACAAAACAAGAAGCATACCTCTCATAAGGTTATAAGGATTAAGTTATTTATACAATTCTTAGGACACAGTAAGCACTATGAATTCTGAGTTTTTTTCTTATTTGGTTTTGTTTTTAGTTTAAAAGCATATAAAGGCAGATAAAAGAATAGGTCATGTGCATATTCAGTGGAAGAATCTTCCTGATAGAGGAAAAGTAAGTGCAAAGGCCTTGGTAGTCAAGGGGCAGTGAAGGTGGTGGCTAGAGAGGGAGAGTTTTCTAAAAGGACAGAAAAGGATGTCATTATAAAGGGAAGGTGGTAAGGGAGTATAAGACTGTTTCTAAACTTAAACTTTTAGTCTTAAGTGGAGAGTCACTAGAGGATTTTTGAGTAAAGGAGTAATAGAATGCTTTGGCTTTTTAAAAGAATCACTGCACTGAGAACCATTGGAGAAGGAATATAACACATATAATGGCAGAAAATATGGAGGCCAGTCAAAAAGTTGTTTTAATAATACAGGCAGGAACTAATGACTTGAACCAGCAATGGCAACAATGGAGAGCATGAGAAATGGTCAGACTGAATATATTTAAAAAATAGAGCCAATAGAATTTGCTTGTGTACTGAATATGAGAGGAGTCAAGGGTGACTCTAAGGTTTTTGGCCTGAGGAACTGGAAAGATAAAACGGCTGTTATCTAAAGTCAACTATGGTCAATAGCTGACAATGACTAAGTCCTAACTTTATGCCAAGTGTTCAGTTAATCTCCTTACATGCATGATTACACTTAATCCTCACTACCCATTTGGTGGGTAATCACCCCATTTAACAGGCATGGAGACCTGTTGATTATTAGTAAGCTTATAAGCTGAAATGCTAAACTAACAGTTGTCTTAAAAACCTATGTACACAGCCAGTATTCTATACGTCATTATGATCATAAGATCTAGCATTATCCTGAAAATAACACTGAACAAATTTGTTGAAATAACTAGGTTTTGTGAACACTGGTTAATAGGTCAAGTGATATGACTGCAATGGAGAAGTGTTTAGCCTCCTCATCTCTGCCAATTCTTGCATTTGATTGAGAAATCCTCAAAATCAGGAAATTATTTGTCTTTTCAATTCAGAATAACAATTTCAGAGGTGGAAAGGACTATAGTCTTTTTTTTTTTTTGGCGGAACCTGGGGGCCTTCTACCTCCAAGCTACAGCCCCAGCCCTATTTTTTATTCTTTATTTTGAAACAGAGTCTCACTAAGTTGCAAAAGGCCTCAATAAGCAGCTGAGGCTGGCCACAAACCTGGATCCTCCAGTCTCAGCCTCCCAAATCCTGGGATTACAAGTGTGTGCCACCACGTTTGGCTAGTACTAGTCTTTTAACCCACTCTCTTCTGAAAAGGAGCAACCGATACATAGTGACCTTAATACAAGATCTTAATAAAAGATCTTAATGGAAGACTCAGAAATTTTTTTAAAATTATGCTTTGTTACTCTCACCACATACTTCCCCTTGACCTCTTCTTTTGTGTGTTACTAGGGATGGAACCCAGGGGCATTCACCTGCAAGCTACATCCCCAATCCTATTTTATTCTTTTATTTTGAAACTGGGCCTTAGTAAATTGCAAAGGGCCTCACTAAATTGCTGAAGCTGGCCTCGAATCTGTGATCCTCCTGTCTCAGCCTCCCAAGTACTGGGATTACAAGAGTGTGCCACTACGCCTAGCTCTTAATTCTAACCTCCAAGTTCCTAGCCTTCTGTAACATCCCATTTTTCCTATTCCCATACCTACCCTCACTACAACTAGACCATACTACCTGCTGCCTTAACTTTAGCGTTGCTTCCTCAGCTTTTCTAGTCTCATGAACCCTGTACCCTCCACCGACGCCTCTTTCAGCAGCTAGGGTGAGGTAGTGGATGGGAGTCTCCCCCTAGTCTTAAATCTGCCCATCAAAAAATTCTATCTGTACTTGATATCTACAAGAAGCATTTCTTTCAAGAAGCCTCTACCCCCTTGCAAACTTCCCCTGTAGCCACTGTTTATAACCGCAGCATGATATAACAGAAAGGGAAAGGTCTGGGAGGCAGAGAATCTAAATTCCAATTTTAGATCTACCACTTACTGGTTACCTTTTCGAGTCTATCTCTTCACCTGTCACATAAAACCCCTACATATGCATTCTCAAAGGTCTATTATAAGGCTTAAATGAAGGAAGCGTTCATGAAACGCTGGTCTTCATTCCTACACATTATGCAACCTGACATTACGGCGCTCTTATTACGGAATGCCACTGGATTGTAACCGGAGGTCAGAGAACCTGGATTTACTGTGTATCCCCGCAGCCTCTAAAAATGTTGATCGCGCACACAGTAAGCCCGCAGCAAATGCGTGCTGCGAACCTGGGGCAGGAGCCGGGAGGGTGATCGGGGAGGTGGGGGAGGGCAGCCCGGGCCGGCGCGACTCGGCCCCACACTGCACTTCAGCTCGGGCGGGCTACGGTTTCCTCTTGCGTAAAAGTAGGTGGTAACCGGCCGCTCAGCCTTCTTCCAGGCAGCTCGGTCTCCCGGGCCGACCCACGCCCCGTGCGGCGCGGACCTCGACAGCCCTGGACCACACTCCCCCGCCCACTAACTGTCACCTCCGCCGCCCACGCCGGTCCCCTCCCCACCGGCCCGGCCCCAGGGTCCCGCCCCAGGCCGCTACTCACGCCCGCCGCGGTAGCGGTGACGGCGGATTTCTCCGCGGCGCCAGCCGAGCGGAGCCGCCTCCGTCCCATCTGCTCCAGGCTGAGGAACTGGCTGGACAGGTCCAGGGAGTCCGTGGCCGACGTGGCGGAGCGGCTGTGCAGCTCCAGGCTGCTGCGGAGGACCACCATGGTCTCGGCCCGCGGGTCGTGGCGTCCGTGGCCAGGGAGGACCCGAGCCCGGGGAGAGAGCTGCTCCGGCGCTTCCGCGCTCCGAATTCTGGCGCCACAAGCTCCGCGCCGGCGGCCGCAGCGTGCGCGCCCGGGATCCCTCCGCCGCCAGCCCCGCCCACTCCGCCGCCGCAGAGCCGGGAGCTCAAAACTCTCCTCCCATCTGAAGTGTAAAGGAGGCCAGACTGAAAGGGACCAGAACACAAGCTATCAGGGTGGAAGACCTGAGCGGATCTTCGCGGGAGAATGTAGACTTCTTTTTTCCTTCTATAGTTCCGGCTGGATGGGCTCGGCGGAGGGAGACGACGGGAGCAGTGCGAAGTCCTGTTTGGAATTTTGGCGCGTGGAAGGAGGAGGGGGAAGGGAGGCCTACGCCCGCTCTGATTGGCTGCAACGCCTGGCGTCTTCACCCCGCCCCTTCTGACACCTGCCTGCTGTTTCCCGCCATCTAAGATTCAAATGCAAAGTGCCTAGTCCTTGACAGGAGGAAAATAAAGCACTTAGCCCTTTGACTTTGCACCTTAAGAGGGTTTTTTTTTTTTTTTTTTAAACTGATGGCTTAACCAAAACACGTTAGCTAAACAAAAGAAGGAAAAAAAAAAAACAAACTTAAAGTTACCAGCAGAGCTCAATAGTTAAGGATGTAGGTTAGGTACCCAGGTAGATAATCTCGAACAAATTCTTCATCTCTCTAGATCCTAATTTTCGCATCTGGGAAATAACTATAATAATATTACCTAAGATCCTAGGGTATTATTGTTATACCGTAATACCATGCCTACAAATACTAAATGCTCAATGTTAAAATCACAGAATTATAGAAAATAGAAGATGACAGTTACTTGGCTACTTTTAAATAGTTAACGACATCATGAATGACCAGAATGTGACAGGAGTCCTAGTGAAACAAACAAAAGTTATTGATCTGGATAACTACAGCTTATTTATTCAACATATGTTAAATATTTAGTGAGTATCTATTACATGCCAGGCATTATTCTAAGTACTGGGGATGTAGCAGCAAACAAAATGACAAAAACGCTCTCCTGGAACTTAAATTCTAGTGGATAAGCCGGGTGTTGTGTGGCCCATGTCTGAAATCCTAGTATTTGGGAGGCTGACAGGAGGATCACAGGTTCGAGGATAGCCTCAGCAACTTAGTGAAACTCTCAGCAATATAGCAAGACTGTGTTTCAAAAAACAAAAAATAGAGCTGGGTGTGGTGGTGCACGCTTGTAATCCCAGTACTTGGGAGTCTGAGACAGGAGGATCACAGGTTCTCAGCCAACCTCAGCTACTTAGTGAGGCCCTCTGCAACTTAGTGAGAACCTATTCCAAAAATAAAGAATAAAAAACAGGGCTGGGGGTGTAGCTCAGAGGTAGAATGTCCCTAGGTGCAGTTCCCAGTACTGCAATAAATAAATAAATAAATAAGTAAATAAATAAATAAAATAAAAAGGTCTGGGGGTGTAGCTCAGAGGTAGAATGCCTCTAGGTTCAATCTCCAGTACCAAACACACACAAAAAAGAAAGAAAAGAGTAATAAATGTTACTTCTTTACAGAGAAATATAAATAAGGGTCAGAGAAGGGAAGAGTGTGTTTTGTGTGTGTATATGTGGTGCTGAGGATTGAACCCAGGGGCATTCTACCTCCAAGCTCCACCCCCAGACCAATTTTATTTTTTATTTGGAAACAGGGTCTCACTAAGTTGCTGAAAGCCTCTCTAAGTTGCTAAGGCTGGTATGAAACCTGCAACCTTCTTGATTCAGCCTCCCAAGTACTGGGGTTATAGGCGTGCGCCCAGTTAAGAGTGCAATTTTTTTTTTTTTTTTTTTTTTTGCGGTACTGGGGATTGAACTCAGGGGCATTCTACCTCCGAGCTACACCCCCAGCCCTATTTTTTTATTCTTTATTTTGAAACCGAGTCTCACTAAGTTGCAGAGTGCCTCACTAGGTAGCTGAGGCTGGCCGCGAACCCGGATCCTCCAGTCTCAGCCTCCCAAATGCTGGGATTACAAGCGTGCGCCACCACGCCCGGCTAAGAGTGCAATTTTTAAAGAGGTAACTAGGGAAGGTCTCTCGGAGAAGGAAGTCTAGAAAAAAAAAGTCTAAGAGGAGGCTGAAAATATCTAGGAGAAGAGAGGTGCAAGCAGAGGGAAGGGGAGGACATGGAGGCCAATAAAAAAACTCTAGCTTCATGGAGCTTACATTTTAAGAGTGGAGGTAGTCAGTCAATAAAAAAGGGAATGAGTGAACAAGATAATTTCATAACAAGTGGTATAAAGAAAATAAACAGGCCGGGTATGGTGGCGCACGCTTGTAATCCTAGCATTTGGGAGGCTGAGACCGGAGGATCCGGGTTCACCGCCAGCCTCAGCTGCTTAGTGAGGCTCTCCGCAATTTAATGACACCCTGTTCCAAAATAAAGAATATAAAATAGGGCTGGGAGCATAGTTCAGAGTAGAATGCCCCTGGGTTCAATCCCCAGTACCGAAAAAAAAAATAGGGCTGGGGGTGTAGTTCAGAGGTAGAATGCTCCTAGGTTCAATCCCCAATACCATAAAAACAAACAAACAAAAAAAACCTAAGTGTACTGTTGATAAAAAGCAAGCTTGTGAGGTCCTCCACAGGAGGCCACACCTGTAGGAGGAGTCAGAACTAAGCAACAGCAGACCAAAGAATGTAACACACCTCGTGAATCATTTTAGACACCTGCTACAATCAGAGGTGACCCGCTTCACTGGGAGACAATCAGAAGTTATTAATTTTTCTTTTCTTCCTTTTTCCCTCCTGTCCTCCCTCCCTCCCTTCCTTCTTTCCTTTTTTTGGTACTGGGGATTTAACCCAGGGCCATTCTACTTCTAAGCTACACCCCCAGCCCTTTTTATTTTCTGTTTTGAAACAGGGTACTGGAACTATAGACGTGTGCCACTAAGCCTGGCTACAAGTGTTTTAATTTTTAAAAATTTATCACAAGGAAGCCAGATGTGGTGACACACACTAGTAATCCCAGTACTTGGGAGGCTGAGACCGGAGGATCTGGGTTCTCTGCCAGCCTCAGCTACTTAGTGAGGCCCTCTGCAGCTTAGTAAGACCCTGTTCCAAAATAAAGAATAAAAAATAGGACTGGGGGTGTAGCTCGGAGGTAGAATGCCCCTCGGTTCAATCCCCACTACTGAAAAAAAAAATTTATCACAAAGTAATAAATGTAAGCTGGGTGTGTTGGCTCACACCTATAATCCAGAACTTGAGAGGTTGAGGCAGATCAATCCTAGGTTCCAGGGCAGCTTCAGCAACATAGCAAGGCTTTCAGCAACCTGGAGAGACTGTTTCTAAACAAAAAATTAAAAAGGAGGCAGGCGTGGTGGCGCATGCTTGTAATCCCAGCATTTGGGAGGCTGAGACCAGAGGATCTGGGTTCTCTGCCAGCCTCAGCTACCTAGTGAGGCACTCCGCAACTTAGTGAGACCCTGTTTCAAAATAAAGAATAAAAAATAGAGCTGGGGGTATAGTTCAGAGGTAGAATGCCCCTGAGTTCAATCCCTAGTACCGCAAAAAAAATAAATAAAAAATAAAAAGGGCTAGGGGAGCCGGGCGTGATTGGTACACACTTGTAATCCCAGCATTTGGGAGGCTGAGACTGGAGAATCTGTGTTCAAGGTCAGCCTCAGCTGCTTAGTGAGTCCCTCTGCAACTTAGTGAGACCGTGTTTCAAAATAAAGACTAAAAAATAGGGCTGGGGGTGTAGCTTGGAGGTTCCATTCCCAATACCATTAAAAAAAAAAAAAAGGGCCAGGGGTATAGGTCAAAGGTAGATGCCCCTGGACTCCATCCCCAGCACCACACACACAGACACACACAGTAATACATGTAAAAAACAAAAACAGCACAAAAATATAAAAAATAAAGGTACAAGCCATCTTGTGTGATTGCTTTTAGGAAAAAGCAGTTTTCTCTTTCCGCTGAGGTTGCTGAGCCTGGAAAATATGAGTGTGGCTTGCCAGTAGCTGCCCCGGCCAGAAGGAAGAAGTTGATCTCAGAATGAAGCCAGATATTGAGAAACAGAGATGGTGAAAAAGAAGGGCTGGGGACATCATGTTTCTGGTCCCTTGAGACCTTGCAGCTCACCCTTTGGCCTCTGAGAGCCATTTCAGTGTTCCTCCTATTATAAATGATGCCCTTTCTGCCTTGACTTTTTTTTTTTTTTTTTTTTTTTTTTTTTGCAGGGAGTGGGGGTACTGGAATTGAACTCAGTGGCATTTTACTGCTGAGGCTGGCCAGGAACCTGTGATCCTCCTGTCTCAGCCTCTCAAGTCCTGGGATTACATGTGGGCGCCACCACGTCTGGCTATTTTTAAAAATTAATTAATTAAAAATTTTTTGCGATTGGGGATTGAACCCAGGGTTATTCTACCTCTGAGCTACATTCCTAGCCCTATTTTTTATTATTTATTTTTGAAACAGGGTCACATTAAGTCGTGGAGGGCCTTACTAAGTAGCTGAGGCTGTCCGTGAACCTGATATTCTCTGGTCTCAGCCTCCCAAGTATTGGGATTACAATCGTGCGCCACCACACTCGACCTAATTTTTGTTTTTTTTTTAATTTTGAATCAGGGTCTCACTAAGTTGCTGAGGGCCTCACCAATTTATTGAGACTGGCCTTGAACCTGTAATCCTCCTGGCTCAGCCTCCCAAGTACTGGGATGACAGGCCTGCTCCATCACACCTGGCTCCCTTGGCTTTGAACTGAATGGGCCATGACTAATGCAGGGGAGCTAGTGGTGTTGATGGAATCCAGGTGTACTCTGAGCTAGACTCCTAACAATCATTAATCCAACAAGGATTGATGCCTGTCACTCATTTAAAAAAAGATTGTGCTGAGCCGGGCGTGGTGGCGCACGCTTGTAATCCCAGCATTCGGGAGGCTGAGACCGGAGGATCCGGGTTCGAGGCCAGCCTCAGCTACCTAGTGAGGCACTCTGCAACTTAGTGAGACCCGGTTTCAAAATAAAGAATAGAGTGCCCCTGAGTTCAATCCCCAGTACTGCAAAAAAAAAAAAAAAAAAAAGATTGTGCTGCACTTGGTGGCACACACCTATAATCTCAGTACTTGGGAGGCTCAGACAGGAGGATCACAGGTTTGAGGTCAGCCTCAGCAATCTGGCAAGACCCTGTTTAAAAAATAAAAAGGGAGGCTGGGCATGGTGACACATGCTTATAATCCCAGTACTTGGGAGGCTGAGACAGGAGGATCTCAGGTTCACAGTCAGCCTCAGCTACTTAGTGAGGCCCTCTGCAACTCAAGGAGACCTATTTCAAAAATAAAGAATAAAAAATCGGGCTGGGGTCCAAAGCATCGCTGAGCTTGCCAGCTAGACAACATGAGCAAAGCTCATCCTCCTGAGCTGAAAAAATTTATGGACAAGAAATTGTCACTGAAATTAAACGGTGGCAGACATGTCCAAGGAATATTGCGGGGCTTTGATCCCTTTATGAATCTTGTGATAGATGAATGTGTGGAGATGGCAACTAGTGGGCAACAGAACAATATTGGAATGGTGGTAATACGAGGAAAGAGTATCATCATGTTAGAAGCCTTGGAACGAGTATAATAATGGCTGTTGAACAGAAATCCACGACCTCTCTCCAAAGGGCCTGTTTTACTATGACATAAAAATTGGGTTGTGTACATTTTCATATGAAACTTTTTGTTAAATAAACTTTTGTAATAGTAAAAAAAAAAAAAAAAATCGGGCTGGGAGTGTAGCTTGGAGGTACTTGGGTTCAACCCCTAGTACCATAGATAGATAGATAGATAGATAGATAGATAGATAGATAGATAGATAAATAAATAAATAAATAACACAGGGGGTGTAGCTCAGAGGTAGAATGCCCCTGGGTTCAATCCCCAGTACACACACAAAATAAACAAACAAACAAACAAACAAACAAATAAATAAATAAATAAAAGGCACTGCTGCCGGGCGTGGTGGTGCACGCTTGTAATCCCAGCATTTAGGAGGCTGAGACTGGAGGATCCAGGTTCGAGGCCAGCCTCAGTTATCTAGTGAGGCACTCTGCAACTTAGTGAGACCCTGTTTCAAAATAAAAAGAATAAAAAATAGGGCTGGGGGTATAGCTCGGAGGTAGAATGCCCCTGAGTTTAATCCCCAGTACCGAAAAAAACAAAAACAAAAACAAATGATCACAGGATAGACATCAAGCTCATTAAGGTAAGGAGGCTCTGGAATATACAAATATATATTTCTTATATGAAACACAAGACAGCAAGTAATATGCCCATGGATTCAATGAAAAAAGTTAATCCTATACCGCCTGCACCAACATATTTTCTTGAAGATCCATAAGAGAGATTTGTAACCTCAATCTCTTTTGGTATGTGGGATATAATGCTGGGTCTGAAAATTTTCAACCTACTTAAGACAATTTCGTGTTTTTTATTTTATTTAATTTATTTCTTATTTCTTTATTTTTTGGGGTGTACCTCTGAGTTACACCCCAAGCCCTGTTTTTTATTTTTTATTTTGAAACAGAGTCTCACTAAGTTGCAGAAGACCTTACTCAGTAGCTGAGGCTGGCTGCGAACCCGGATCCTCCAGTCTCAGTCTCCCTAGTACTGGAATAACAAGCATGTGCCACCATGCTGGGCTAAGTGCTTTTTATTATTGTACCTATCTTGCCCTTTAATTTCCTCTTACTGCTAATTTCCTTATTCTTTGAAGCTTGAGGATCATTTTTCCTTGATAGAGAAAAATGCAAGTAAAATAGGCATTCAGTATTTCTGTTTTCTTTCGGTTGTCTGATCACAGCATATAATATGGTCCCAAGCAATGAGATTACCTCTTCCTTTTATTTCATGCTTTTAATATCCAACATTAAAAACACACCTTCTCAGTTCAAAATAAAAAGCCCCTTTTGTTTTCAAACTTCTGGGTATTGTATGCTATAGACTTCCTGAATCTCTCCTTCCATGTCTGTGACCTTTCTTATATTTTCCTTTGTTAAACATCCCTCCTCTAAATCCCTGCCCATTAACATCCTAATTTCATTGGATATCGGCTTCTGTGCATGCATCTCTTATTTCTTCCAAATCCAGATCTTTGAAGTTTGTGGTCGGAAGTACCTCCACTGCAGCCCCATCCTTTTTTATAGTCTCTATTAGAGGATTACACACATTTTTTCTACGATTTATTTTTTTCCTCAATTAAAAAACAAACAAACAAAAAACTCCAGAGCCAGGTGTGGTGGCACATGTTTGTAATCCTAGTACTTGGGCGGGTGAGATAGGAGGATCGCAGGTTCACGGCCAGCCTCAGCTACTTAGTAAGGGGCTCTGCAACTTAGTGAGACCCTGTTTCAAAAATAAAAAATAAAAAATAGGGCTGGAGGGTGTAGCTCCGAGACAGAATACCCCTGGGTTCAATCCCCAGTACTGAAGAAAAACACAAAAACAAAAACACAACACTCCAGCTTATAAGAGAAAGTTTAGAAGCATAAAGAAAGTACATGATGGCACAAACTGCCGGCTGTTTCTCAATATTCATTCTCCCCTTTTTCCTTGCAACACTCACATGTTACCTGGACTACCCAGAATAAACCCTGCTTCCTAACCTCCCTTGCAGCTGGGTACAGCCTTGCCAGTATCTTTTGGCCAGTGGAATATGAGCAGAATTGGTGCATATGAACTTGCAGGTTTTGTCCTTAAACCTTCCACTCACCTTTTTTCCCTGGTTTTGCTAGCCAGAGGGCAAGCACAGCAGATACGGTTGCGGGCCTTCATCCGTGCTAACCAGGGCCCAGACTCAAGATGGCCTTAAAACAAACACAGGAGCCTGGGAGACAGACTGTAGGGACACCATATCAGGGCTGGAATGTGTAAGGTCAGCTGTTTCCCGAGAAACACATTTTTATCTTATTGAAGTCTCTATGCTTTTGGCAATGTCGTCTGTACCTTTTTTTTTTTTTGCGGTACTGGGGATTGAACTCAGGGGCATTCTACCTCTGAACTATACCCCCAGCCCTATTTTTTATTCTTTATTTTGAAACTGGGTTTCACTAAGTTGCGGAGGGCTTCACTAGGTAGCTGAGGCTAGCTGCGAACCTGGATCCTCCGGTCTCAGCCTTCCAAATGCTGGGATTACAAGTGTGCGCCACTATGCCCGGCTTCCTATTTTATTTTTGAAGCATGGTCTCACTAAGTTGTTGAGGGCCTTGATAGGCTGCTCAGGCTGGCTTTATCTCAGAGACATTCTATCTCTGAGCTACACCACCATCCCTATTTTATTTTTATTTTTTGAAATAGGGTCTCACAAGGTTGGTGAGAGTCTCGCTACTTGCTGAGGCGAGACGCCCTGTCTCAGCCTCCCAAGTAATGGCATTATAGGTGTGCGCCACCATGTCCGGCTTATTTGTTAAATTTTGATGTGAGATGATAATGCACCAATAAAAGCACATTAAAAAATAAATAAAATATTTTGAAACAGGATCTTGTAAGATTGCTGTGAGCCTTGCTAAATTGCTGAGGCTGACATTGAACCTGTGATCCTCCTGTTTCAGCCTCCCTATTACTGGGATTACAGGCGTGAGCCACCATGCCCAGTTTCATCTGCAGCTTAACAAAAAACCACGAATTCAAGGATTTGTGGCTGGGCATGGTGCCACACGCTTGTAATCCCAGCTTTTGGGAGGCTGAGACTGGAGGATCCAGGTTCGCGGCCAGCCTCAGCTACCTAGTGAGGCACTCTGTAACTTAGTGAGACCTGGTTTTAAAATAAAGAATAAAAAATAGAGTTGGGGGTATAGCTCGAAGGTAGAATGCCCCTGAGTTCAATCCCCAGTACCGCAAAAAAAAAAGAGAAGGATTTGTGCCAGCCATAATGCTTATGGACTCACAGACATATATGGTAATGATAATGAATATAACTGCAAACCAATGCAGTTGTTTATTACAGAGAGTACTGGGAACTCTCGGTACACGACAACTCTGCCCAGATCTCTTCTCCAAGACACTTGTTTGGTTCTTAATATGGTTCCTAGCAGCTTACGGCTATGTCCACAGAATGACCTCAGCGCCCCCATTAAAAATCCCTGAAAAGTTAAACCCTGAAGGTAAAATGTACTCTCTGTTCTCACCGGACACCTAAAGATAGGCCCCTGACCTCCTTTCCTTAGAGCATTTACTAAAAAGCCTTTAGAATTGTCAATAGGTCTCTTTTGCAATTCTGTTAAGGATGGCAGAGCCATTCCTTTGAAATAGAATCATCAGGGAGGATTCCCAGTTTCTGTGGGAGGACAGAACCCTAGCTTAGATAACAGTCAGCTAGCAGCCAGCCAGCCCCAGGTATCTGCACAGAACAAGCCTTTGTAAGGCTCACTTCTCTGACTCTGCCAAGCCCCACATTCCCCCTTCCTCATTCGCACTTTTAATCATCTAAACCATCTTTGCACAAAGCAGAATGGAGTTCAGCTCTGTCCCTTACTGTCAGTAATTACAAATGAACCCCATTTTCACTGCTTTAACTGTCCAGCCTTGTGCCAGACACTATGTTAGGGGTTTTTTTTTGGTTGTATTGCTGATTGAACCCAGGGTCATTCTACCTTTGCACTACACCCCAAGCCCTTTTTATTTTTTAATTTTTTTTTGCGGTACTGGGGATTGAACCCAGGGGCATTCTACCTCTGAGCTATACCCCCAGCCCTACTTTTTATTCTTTATTTTGAAACAGGGTCTTACTAAGTTGCTAAGTGCCTCACTAGGTAGCTGAGGCTGGCCTTGAACCCGGATCCTCCAGTCTCAGCCTCCCAAATGCTGGGATTACAAGCGTGTGCCATTATGCCCGACATTTTTTTTTGTTTGTTTTTGAAATAGGGTCTCAATAGGTTGCTGAAAAATCTTACGACTGCTGGTCAGCAAATTCTGGGAAAAACTGCAAATAAAGAAATTGAAAGACTACATCAATAGGAGGGCATGTACATCTTGTGCAAAGGCTTGAAATATCTAAGGAATAGAAAGACACTCAGTGACAGAAGTATAGGGTAAACAAATATATAATGAAATGAGATTATACCCCAAATCATGATGGCTAACATTATTATGTGCTGGCAGCTATTCTAAGTGCTTTGTGTGTATAAATTAAATCCTTATAACAACTCGATGAGGTAAGTAGTTCATTTTACAGACACAGAAACAAAGAAACCGAGGGTGGTGGTGAAGCAACTTTGCCCAAGGTCACACAACTGGTAAGTGGTAGAACCTACATGGTCTGGTTTCAAAGCCCTCTAGAAGTCAGCGTCCAACCGGGAGACAAGAAACCAAAGAGAGTTGGCGTAGTGGCGCACGCTTGTAATCCCAGTACTTGGGAGGCTGAAACCGGAGGATCCGGGTTCATGGCCAGCCTCAGCTACTTAGTGAGGCCCTCCGCAACTTAGACCCTGTTTCAAAATAAAGAATAAAAAATAGGGCTGGGGGTGTAGCTCAGAGGTAGAATGTCCCTAGGTTCAATTCCCAGTACCGCAAAAAAGAAACCAAAGAGTAGGTTAACTGAAGGAAGTTGAATATAAAGAATTAACTACAACATTGCAGGGCAAGGTGGCACATATCTATAATCCCAGAGGCTCTGGAGGCTGAGGCAGGAGAATGGCAACATTGAGGTCAGACTGGGTATCTTATCAAGACCCTGTCTCAAAATAAAAAATAAAAATAGGGTCATGGGCTGGGCGTGGTGGCGCACGCTTGTAATCCCAGCATTTGGGAGGCTGAGACCGGAGGATCAGGTTCATGGCCAGCCTTGGCTACCTAGTGAGGCACTCCACAACTTAGTGAGACCCTGTTTCAAAATAAAGAATAAAAAATAGGGCTAGGGGTATAGCTCGGAGGTAGAATGCCCCTGAGTTCAATCCCCAGTACCAAAAAAAAAAAAAAAAAAAACAAAAACAAAACAGTATCTAAGGCAGGACAAACTTGAAACGGGTTTGTACCCCTTGATGAAGGGGCGGGCTATCTACCAGATAGACTTTTGGTGGTTAGTAAGGTGAGGTGGTCTGTAGCTGTGGGAAAACAACAGGCAAGCCTCCTGTGTGCATTCCCGGGAGCAGTCAGCAGCCAGCGGTAGGCAGAAGCAGGGGAGTCTGTGAGGCAGCAAGGTCAAGGCCTTCAGAGTGCCTGGGAAGGGTAGGGGTAGAGAGGAGGGGAGGCTGGCAGAAGGAACCACTGCTGTGTGTGACCCTGCAGACCACAAGTGACCGCCTGCAGACCTCCCAGAGACCTGGTTTCTGTGTCCAGAAGGCTGGAGAAAGGCCATTCCCAGGCTCAAGCTGTGAGGTTACAAGAGGACTGCATTATAGGCCTGTGACTAGAGCTGACCCCATTGGAGGTTCTCATGATCACACCCCTAACCCTGATCCTTCTCCCCAACTGCAGAAAACCTCTTTCTCCCTGCAGTATCCCTCCAGCTCTACTGAGAAGGCTTAACCTGTGCTCACTTTAAAGGAGAAAGATTTAATGGAATTCTTTTATTTAGCACAGATCCTATATTGAAGTGTATATTAGAAGCTGAGGCAATAAATCAATAGCAGACACAAGGACTTATGTTCAAAATCTTTAGGACTAAGCCGGGCGCGGTGGCGCACGCTTGTAATCCCAGCATTTGGGAGGCTGAGACCGGAGGATCTGGGTTCGTGGCCAGCCTCAGCTACCTAGTGAGGCACTCCGCAACTTAGTGAGACTCGGTTTCAAAATAAAGAATAAAAAAAATAGGGCTGGGGGTATAGCTCGGAGGTAGAATGCCTCTGAGTTCAATCCCCAGTACCGCAAAAAAAAAAAAAAAAAAAAAAAAAAAAAAAAAAAAAAAAAAAAAAAAAAAATCTTTAGGACTTACTGGCTTTGGGACTCATGAGGTTGAAGAATCTGTGGGTGGTCTATAAACCAACCTATGAATTTCAGTGTTTATAACGGGAAGTTCCCTGATCTGTTATATATGTCCATTTCAAACATAGACAATTGTAAGGCTCTAAATGTAAAGTGAAAGTTCTCGATACTCTTCATTCGCCAGAGATAAACACTGTTTTAACAATTTGGTATCTTTAGTCCCATACTGCCAGCAAATTAACAACACACGATTACCACAAAAACGACACCATGTAAACCGGGCGTGGTGGCGCACGCTTGTAATCCCAGGATTTGGGAGGCTGAGACTGGAGGATCGGGGTTCGCGGCCAGCCTCAGCTGCTTAGTGAGGCCCTCCGCAACATAGCGAGTCCCTGTTTCAAAATAAAGAATAAAAAATAGGGCTGGGGCTATAGCTTGGAGGTAGAATGCCCCCAGGTTCCATCCCCAGTACCGCAAAAAAACCCAAAACAAACAAAATTGACACCATGTAAACTCTTTATAATTTTTTTCTTTACTATATCAAAGAACCAATATTATTTTTCTCGCCAATATACTAATCTCCAAATTTAAAAAATTACAATATAGTGAGATTTGGGGTGCGATCCCTGGATAAGGTCTTATTTGGAATTAAGCGCTCCCTTCCTCCTCTTCCCTGGGTCTACAGACTCCAGACTGAGTACCAAAGCTTGACTTTCACACACAAGCATCTCTTGTTTCAGCGTCTCATCTGGTTCCTCCACAGCTGGCAACCTCAGCCCGGATTGAAGGAGTTTAGCGAGCTCACACCGAAGCGCCACTGCGGCCGACTCTTCAGCTACTCGAGCTGTACTCCACCTCCACCCCAAAGGCAGGTCCGTGACCGATTTTCTACCAGGACCAGGTCCTCGCGGGCCCCGCCTCCAGCGGCAGTCGGCCCCGCCTCCGACCCCGCCCACCAGGACAGCGTGCTTGGCCCCGCCCCGGGCTCCCCCCACTACATGCACCCGGAACCAGCCAGAGCTCCGCATCCTCGGCCCCGCCCACCCGAGCCCGCGCGGTTCGCCCTGCTCCACCCTAGCCCCGCCTACCAGGAACTATAGTCCCTGCATCCCCGGCTCCGCCCACCCGGGCCCAAGCTGTCGGCCCGGCTCCCGGGCTCCACTTACTTTCCCGGGCGCTGCTGCCCGGAGCCACGGAGTCCTACTCATCCCGGATTCCACCCATCGGGAACATGTGCTGCACAACCCACACTGGCGGTCTCGCCCACTTTGTCCTGGCTCCACCCTCCCCTGGCGGCCCCGCCTTTCTCAGGCCACGCCCACGCAGTCCCGCTGCGCGCGCAGGGAACTTTCGCCGCTGGCTCCGCCCAGGTCCCGCCCACCCAGGCCCGAGTTCCACCGCCCGGAAATTGTCCGAGTTGTCCTAGGCTCCTCCCACTTTGCCCTGGAGCTGCAGTCCGCTGCTACGTTCCTGCTGCTTTCTACGACTGGTCCTATCTGTGCACCCCAGGTCCGAGCCATGGAAGGGGGTGTCGCAGCCACCGCCATCTACCAGTCGGCCAGCCCTCCGCGAGACGCCTGTGTCTACAGCAGCTGCTACTGGTGAGCAGGCGCGGGTGCAGTTCCCGGGACCTCCCCCCTTTGCTGGGCACAAGCCACAGCTGAGCACCGCCTCCTCCTTGCCTGTCCCGGTGTCGCCAGGCCTAGATTGGAGGGTTCTATTGCTTTGGGCGCCGCGAGCCCTGTCTTGAGCACTTGCGTGGGCAGTGGGTTGGGGTAGGGGGTGGTCAGATTGGTGCACTACCTTCTCCTGGAGCTTTTCGTTTGGACATGCTCAGCAGATAGTGCTTGGTGGCGAGGAAGCGGAGATGGAAGTGCAGAAGACCCTTAGAAGTTAGTGGGTTGAAGCCTGTGTGGTTTCAGACTGAGGTGCAGGTCATTTTAATTTGGGAAGAGAAAGGAAGCACAGAGATTTTGAAGGAATTTTCCCAAGGTCACCCAGTTAATAGTCAGGAGTTGCTGTCATTATAATAATGTTTGCATTCCCAGAGTACTTGCGCTATACCAAGCGTTGGTTGTTCTAGGTGTTTTATGTAAACTAACTCATTGAGCCTTACAGTAAACCAAGAGATAGGTATTGTGATGAGAACACTGAAGCGCAGAGGGTTGCAAGTAATTTGGCTGAGGCCTCTCAGTTTGTGAGTAAAGGCATGGGGATTTATAGACGAAGCCTGGCTTTGGAATCCAGGCACAGCACCCCTGTTGTAGGCTGTCTCTGCAGCTGAAGCAACACCCTTACTTGGTTCTTTAGATTCCTACACTTCCCCTTCCCTTTCCTAAGTAATCACTTCTTTCCCAACCTGCAAGAAACCTCAGGACCATGTAAAATTACCCTCTCCCCCTCCAGCTGGTCTCTGAACCAATGCCACTAAGAGCTTAACATTTGTCCAGCTCTGACCACATGTTGGGCCCAGTGCCAAGATTCTAGGGAACCTGCAAATAAAAACTCATAAAACTGAAAGTAACTTGGCAAGGCAGTATACTTCTGCAAAAGGGGCAGTTCTCTAGGCTTTACCCCTGATGCAATCCTGCCCAGTCTTCCTGATTTGGGGGGAGAGGGGTTTGGGTTCACAACTCTGCAATTGGCTGTTCCTTAGTACAGAGAGAAACATAGTTTTGACAAATAAACAAAGTCTTAAGGTACATTTTGCATTGATTGGTTCACTGCTAAAATAAACCAAAAAAAATATTTTTTTCTTTTTTTGGCAGTACTGGAGATTGAACCCAGGGGCATTCTACCTCTAAGCTGCACCCCTAGCCCTATTTTATATTCTTTATTTTGAAACAGGGTCTCACTAGGTTGTGGAGGGCCTCACTAACTAGCTGAGGCTGGCCCTGTGAGCCTCCCACCTACAGGGATAACAAGCGTGCCCCACCACACCGCGCTTAGAACAAACCAATTTTAAAAGTAAGTTGAGGGTATACTCTACATTGATTGGCTTTCTGCAACATTTTAAGGTACATTCTTGGAACAAGCTGGTACATATGTTATATAATAGTCCTTGGCTATAGTTACAAGTGAAAGCTTAATGCAAAACTTACACATGGAAGAAATACATTTCTATGTAATTTACCACTTTGACAGAAAAGATGTTTTTTAATTTCTGAACACTTCCATCCATGCCTGGGAGATAGGTTCTATGATTATCATTATCCTCCTTTTGCTAATGAAAAAACTGAGCCACAGAAAGGCTGTTGTTTGTGCAAGTCACACCTCTAAGAAGAGGTGTGGAGCCTGGAACCTGTGTGTGATGAAGTTCAAGCTGTGCTGGATTTCTCTGCTGTCTGTCTCCTAATTCCTATTAATTCTTGTCCCTTACAGCCATTCATTGTTTCATTTATTCAATAAATGTTTATTAGGTACTTGGTGTATGATGCATGTATGATTCTAGGTACTGGGGATATAGCAGTGAAAGAAATTGATAAATTCTCTGGTAACGTCTCATGGTTCTTATATTTTTTGTGCTTATGTGTGTGGGTACTGGGCATCGAACCCAGGGGCTACCTCTCAGCTACATGCCCAGCCCAATTTTTGATTCTTTTTTTTTTTTTTGCGGTACTGGGGATTGAACTCAGGGGCATTCTACCTCCGAGCTACACCCCCAGCCCTATTTTTTATACTTTATTTTGAAACCGAGTCTCACTAAGTTGCGGAGGGCCTCACTAGGTAGCTGAGGCTGGCCGCGAACCCGGATCCTCTGGTCTCAGCCTCCGGAATGCTGGGATTACAAGCGTGTGCGCCACCACGCCCGGCTTTTATTCTTTATTTTGAAACAGGGTCTCACTAAGTTGTAGAGGGCCTCCTAAGTTGCTGAGACTGGTCTTGAGCCTATAATCCCCCTGTTTCAGTCTCCAAGTACTGGGATTACAAGCATGCACCACCACACCTGACTGCTTCTTATATGTTGATGGGGGGAAAGCATACAGAAACAAGTAAATCATGTTTAGGTGGTGGAGCATGCTCTGAGAAAATAGGACAAAGTGAAAGATGGTGACTCGTAGTATGTTAGGATGTGTAAAGAAAACATTGATAAGGCATTGATAAGGTGGTATTGAACCAAGATCTAAAGAAAAAGGGTGAACAAGAGGATGGTCATTTCAGGCAGGGAGAAGATCTATTACAAAGACTGCAAGAAGGAAGCATGCTGTGCATATTTTAGGGACTGCCAAGAGAGGGGTACAATTGGAATAGGGCAATATGGTAGAAGAATGGCAAAAAACAATGTCTCTTTTTGGGGGTATGTGGGGGGGGGAAACTAGGGATTGAACTCAGGGGTCTTCTACCTAGGAGCTTCACCTCCAGCCCTATTTTTTATTCTTTATTTTGAAACAGGGCCTCACTAAGTATCTGAGACTGCAATCCTCCTGTCTCAGCCTCCCAAGTACTGGGATTACAAGCATGAGTCACCACAGCTGGCTGAAACAATGTCTCTTGTATAGATCACCTTCTTTTAGTTCCTTCAGCCATAGGCCACGGGACCTGTCTGCCTAGCTCTCCCTATACAACCAAGTCTTTTTTTTTCTTTTTTCTTTTTCAGGACTGAAGATTGAACTCAGAGGCAGTCTATCGGAGCTACACCCCTAGCCCTATTTTATATTCTTTATTTTGAAACAGGCTCTCACTAAGTTGTGGAGGGCCTCACTAAGTAGCTGAGACTGACCGTGAACCTGCGATCCTCCAGTCTCAGCCTCCCCAGTACTGGGATTATAAGCCAGATTGTATGCCATTACCCCTGGCTTCACAATCAATGCCGTAACCCCTGTTATGGGCTTCACTACTCAAGCTGTCCTAAAATCAAATGTACTGGGAAATCATCTGAGAACTTGTGAAAACTACAGATCTTAGGGTTCCGCCCCAGAGGGTCTGGACGTAGAGGCAGCACAGTGGAGGAGTCTGAGTCTGCTCTGTCGATCACTTTTCAAGGGCTGCAGGTACAAAAATAGGGCTGGAGGTGAAGTAGAGTGCCTCTGAGTTCAATCCCCAGTACTGCCAAAAAAAAAAAAAAAGTTTCATGAGGAATTAGTCATGCTCTTGAAAAACAATTGATGATGGAAAGGGTCTAATGTTGTAGAACTTATGTTTAAATTTTTTTTTTTCTTGGTGTAATTACCATATGTGATTGGAAAATAATAAGCTGTATTAAAAAAAAAAGGCAGTGTATGTCCAAACCATTTTATGTTTTCAGCCTACCAGAGTGCTTGTGGATTCATGAACTCTGTACATGAACTCGAAGCCTACCTGTAGGATGGAGTGGCGGGAACAAATGAGGGAGAACTGCCTATCCGTACCAACCATTTCCCTCTTCCCGTATCCCTCAGAATTAATGACTCCTTTCTCCTGGCTTTCGGCATGCATCTTTTATAGCCTTCAGTTATGCTTGCTATTTATGGCCTTTTATGTCTAGTCTTATTATCTGTCAACTTTAATTTATTATCATATCCTCTAAGCGCTTAGCACAGTGTCTTGTACCTCATAGGCTCTTTTTTTTTTTGATGTACTGGGGATTGAACTCAGGGGCATTCTACCTCTGAGTTATACCCCTAGCCTTATTTTTTATTCTTTATTTTGAAACCGAGTCTCACTAAGTTGCAGAGTGCCTCAGTAGGTAGCTGAGGCTGGCCGTGAACCCGGATCCTCCGGTCTCAGCCTCCCAAATACTGGGATTACAAGCGTGCACCACCACGCCCGGCTCCCTTATAGGCTCTTGAAGATGTTTGTGGTGAACTCTTCAAAGCTTCTGTAGGCCAGACAGGCAAATACCTTTTCAAAACTTAGATTTAAAAAGTTTAGCTGGGAACTGGGCATGGTGGCTCACGCCTGTAATCCCAGTACGTGGGAGGCTGAAACAAGAGGATGGCAGGTTTGAGGATGGCCTCAACAAGTAGTGAGGCTCTCATCAACCTAGCGAGACCCTGTTTCCAAATAAGAAATAAAATTGGACTGGGAGTGTAGCTTGAAGGTAGAATACCTCTGGGTTCAATCCCCAGTACCATGAAAAAAAAAAGAGTTTAGCTGGGTATGGTGGTGCTCTCCTGTAAACCCAGTACTTGGGAGGCTGAGATAGGACAATCACAGGTTCAAAGCCAGTCGCAGCAACTTAGCAAGCTACTCAGCAACTTAGACCCTGTTTCAAAGTAAAATATAAAGTAGGGCTGGGGGTGTATCTTGGGTACAATGCCCCTGGATTCAATCCCCTGAATTCCCTCCCCATCCAAAATAAAACATAAAGAAGCTACTGCATGCTATTTATCATCATGAAACAGTAAATTTTTGTTAAACCATAATATATATGTATCATATTGAAGTCATAGCAATTTCCTGTTGTTTTCACCACCACCACCACCACCACCACCACCACCACCACCACCACTACTTTCTCTTTGAGGTTTATTTGGTACTTAAGAGAGCACACCATCGGAGAAAAATACTGAGGTCCAACTTTGGTATCTTAAGACTCATCGTGCAGAGCACTGAGACAGGTAGATAAGACCAAGACCTTTGAATTGAAAAGGTGTGAATTTCCATAAGATGAAGACAGTTTTCAGTGCTTCGTTTTCAGATGCTGTGGTGTACATGACTGAAAATTTGGGTTGGACAGGCTGAGTCATGTGCTCTGAGCAAAGCGGGGGTGTCGCTCGTGAGCAAAGGGCTGTGCGGTTCATTAGTTAAAGACAGGAGCCAGGGGCTGAATTGTGAATCCAGCTAGTGGTACCTGTAGTTGCCTGTGTTTGGGAGCGTGGCTCAGTTACTACTCAGTTGGATGCACTGGGCATCGCTTTATTTGGGGGGTTTCCAACCACTGCTCCAAATTGCTAAAGGCCTGTCATATAGGAGAGAGATTCATCTAGGAAGACAGATTGCAGTTCAATACGAGAAAGAATTTTCTTTCTCTTTTTTTTTTTTGGTGATTGAACCCAGGGACATCATTGTACCTCTGCACAACACCCCCAGCTCTTTTTATCTTTTTGCTTTAGAATCAGGGTCTCGCTAGGCTCTGAGAGTTTCTGTATGTTGCCGAGGCTGTCGTTGAACCTGAGCCTCCTGTCTCAGCCTCCCAAGTCCCAGGATTACAGGGGTGCTCCACCATGCCCAGCCAGGACTAGAGGGGCTGGGAATCCCACTCATAGGGGCTCTCTCCTGAGGAATTCCTCGACACATCACATAAACCATTCTTGGTCCTTTCCAGCCAGGAGCCCTCCTACCCCAGACGTCCAGCCTGCCCCATTCCTAAGGTGAGCAGGGAATCAATGTTGACTGAGACTTACTGTGTTTATAATATGATGTGATGATATGCATTTTACAGATGAGAAAAGCAGGTTCTCAGAAAGGTCAAGAGGTTCAAAGCTTTTAACCTTGTGACTGAGTTGGAACTCCAGCTCAAGTCTCTACACGCAACACTTATGAGATCTTGACATCGCTTTTTACTGACTATGAGGCATTTCCATGGGCAGGCACGGCCGTGGGGCTCTGGAGAGGTATACACACTTGGTGCGTGGTGGAGGGAAGCTTGCTGGCCATGTTTTGTCTTGTTTTATATTTTTTTTATTTTATTTTACTTTATTTATTTATTTATTTATTGGCACTGACGATTGAACCCAGAGGCATTCTACCTCAAACCATATGCCAAGCCCGATTTTTTTATTTCTTATTTGGAAACAGGGTCTGACTAGGTTGCTGAGAGCTTCCCTAAGTTGCCAAGGCTGGCTTTGAACCTGTGATCCTCCTGTCTCAGCCTCCCAAGTACTGTGATTACAATCATGTGCCACCACACACGGTTGGCGATGTTTAGAGGAGCTCCACGTGTTAGCTAGTTGTTGGATATGAAGGTATTTAAGGTCTCCTCCAATTTTTTTTTTTTTATGGCATCACTAGTCTTGTTCAAATTTGAGTAACACAGTGTTCACTTTTAATTCTATTGATTAAGCAATTGTTTTATTTCAGTGAAGAAAATATCTGGAAGCTCTGTGAATACATTAAAAACCATGACCAGTATCCTTTAGAAGAGTGTTATGCTGTCTTCATATCAAATGAGAAGAAAATGGTAAGTCAGTGAGTGATTGCAGAAAAGAAAAGAGATTTTGGGTGACCCCAGGAGCTAAATGTAGCAGGGGTTTAGTACTTCTTTCTGAGAAGTGCTTCGTAAAGTACAACAACCTTTTTTTTTTTTTTTTTTTTTTTTTTTTTGCGGTACTGGGGATTCAACTCATGGGGATTCTACCTCCAAGCTATACCCCCAGCCCTATTTTTTTTTCTTTATTTTGAAACAGGGTCTCACTAAGTTGCAGAGTGCCTCACTAAGTAGCTGAGGCTGGCTGCGAACCCAGATCCTCTGGTCTCAGCCTCCCAAATGCTGGGATTACAAGTGTGCGCCTGTGGAGTTTAAATAGGAACCTTTACTATTTTTTTCTTCTTGTAGTGCTGGGATTGAACCCAGTTCCTCAGGCGTACTATGCAAGTACTCTACAACTGAACTGTATCTCCAGCCCCCAATAGAACTATAGTAGATTAACAGGAAGTATTAGAAAAAGCAAGCCCTTTATATTTTATAAAGTTCATTTGCAGAGAGCATCTCATTTGATCCTAATGGAGTGGGCAACTTTCTCCATTTGGTAGATAAGTAAATAAAGACTCACAGTGGTTGCATGAATAATTAAACAGGAAAGCAAGATTTGAACCCGCCAGGCCTTCTGAGTTAATAGTCCAAGTCCCTTTCTACTCCCCAAAGAACACTTTACAGTAATTTGAGCTCTTGTGAGCTTTCATTGTTGAGGATAGTTATTCTTAGAAGGATTTGGATTTCTTCTTATTCACTCATTTTTCACCTTGATTGTTGGTTGCTTAGCATCATTTTATTTCTAGCTGGGCATGGTGGTACACACCTGTAATCCTAGTACTTGGCAGGTTGAGACAAGAGGATTGCAGGTTTGCGCGCGCGCACACACACACAGAAATATTTTATTTCTCATTACATGTTACTTTAATGAATCTAGTAGTGGTGTAACTGAAGCTCATGGGATGTGCTGTATTTTGTAGATACCCATCTGGAAACAGCAGGCAAGACCTGGAAATGGACCTGTGATCTGGGTAAGATGGCCTTGCCAAGAACCTCCATGCATTCATTGTTACTTGTGACTCCTGAGTGGTCCGTATGCACTGGAAAAGCAGGATTGACAGGGACAGGAGAAAAAGGCTATGCCAGTTATTAACAAATGGACATTTTGAGAAGAGGCTTAAGGTAGAAGTACTACAGACATGTTTTAACTTTTTTTTTTTTTTTTTTTTTTTTTTTTTTTGCGGTACTGCGGATTGAACTCAGGGGCATTCTACCTCCAAGCTATACCCCCAGCCCTATTTTTTATTCTTTATTTTGAAACAGGGTCTCACTAAGTTGCGGAATGCCTCACTAGGTAGCTGAGGCTGGCTGTGAACCTGGATCCTCCGATCTCAGCCTCCCGAATGCTGGGATTACAAGCGTGCGGCACCACGCCCGGCTCTAACTTTTTATTTTGAAATGATGATGATGATGATTACTATTGGTGGTGCTGAGAATTGAACCTAGGGACATTCTGCTTCCAAGCTATACCCCCAGCCCTGTTTTATTTTTTATTCTGAAATGATCTTACTAAGTTGTTGTGAGCCTTGTTAAGTTGCTGAGGTTGGTCTTGAACCTGCAATCCTCCTGTCTCGGCCTCCCAAGTACTGGGATCACAGGCATGTGCCACCATGCCTGACTTATTTTGGGATTATTATAGGTGTGATTTTGTATATTTTTACTATTTTTGTGTGTATGCATATGATACTAGGGATTGAACCCAGGGACCTTCTACCTCTGAGCTACACCTCCAGCCCTTTTTATTTTGTTTGGAAATAGGGTCTCGCTAGATTGCTCAGAGTCTCACTACATTGCTGAGACTGTCCTGGAGCCTGGGATCCTCCTGTTTTAGCTTCCCAAGTACTGGGATTACAGTTGTGGGCCACCATGCCCAGCTTATTTTTAATTTTGTTTGCATTTATTTTATGGTGAATTATTCCTCTGCCATAAATTTTTGTTTCGTCAGTGTTCTTCTGGGATATCTTTTTCTTTTTCTTTTTTTTTCTTTTTTTTTTTTTTTTGCAGTCCTGGGGATTGAACTCAGGGGCATTCTACCTCCAAGCTACACCCCCAGTCCTATTTTTTATTCTTTTATTTTGAAACCGAGTCTCACTAAGTTGCGGAGTGCCTCACTAGGTAGCTGAGGCTGGCCTCGAACCTGGATCCTCCGATCTCAGCCTCCCAAATGCTGGGATTACAAGCGTGCGCCACCACGCCCGGCTTGGGATATCTTTTTCTTCTGTGGGACCTTCTCCTCTGGTTTAGGAACACTTTGTACCTTCCCAATAAGCATCATCACTGTGGCAAGGGGAGTTTATGTGTAGGTTAATCTGTCCATGAGCTCTGTAAGGACAGCTGTGCATCTTTAATACTCTGTTCACTTGGATATATTGAGTGACCAGAGAGACTACATCTGAACCCTTAAGTTCAGTATTACTCTCTGTATTCTTAAACATCTGCAGCAAAACACTCAGCATACTTTTTGAGCTACTGAACCTGAGTCCAACCCTGCTGTTTGACCTGGACACACCTACCAGATGTACCATTGTAATGCTGGAGATGCACACATTATTCTTTCCTCCCTCTCCCCATCCCCCTCCACACTCGGCTCTATTTTTTGTTTTATTTTGAAATAGGGTTGCAGAGGGCCTCACTAAGTAGTGGAGACTGGCCACGAACCTGTGATCCTCCTGTCTCAGCTTCCCAAGTACTGGGATTACAAGTGTGCGACACCATGCCCGGCAACTCCTGGCCCTTTTTATTTTTTGTTTTGAAATGGGGTCTTGCTAGGTTGCTGAGAGTGTCATTAAGTTTCTGAAGCTGGTCTTGAACCTGTGCAGAGGGCCTAAGTAGTGGAGGCTGGCCGCAAACCTGTGATCCTCCTGTCTCAGCCTCCCAAGTACTGGGATTACAGGTGTGCACCACCACACTTAGCTGGATTTAGTATTTCAACAAACTCCCAGGTGAAGGTGACTGCCTTTTGAAACACATGTATCTAAAACAAAAGACACAAGTGGGTATGGTAGCAACTGCTGTTTGAAACACTTGTATCTAAAACAAAAGACACAGCTGGGCTTGGTGGTACCCTCTTGTAATCCCAGTACTTGGGAGGCTGAGACAGGAGGATCACAGGTTTGTGGCCAGCCTCCACTACTTAGGTCCTCTGCACCCCTGTTTCAAAAAAAAAAAGGATAGAAATTAGGGCTGGGGGTGTAGCTCAGAGCGAGAATGCCCCTGGGTTCAATCCCCAGAACCACAAAGAGAAAAATAAAAAAATACAAAAGACAGAGCACACAACAGAGATCTACTATAATCCCTTCATTTTTAGATGAAAAGATGCAAACCCAGAAAGGCAGAGTGAGTGGCCCAGTGTCACAGAGCTGGTCAGTGGAAGAACAGGTGCTCAGGCCTGGGTCCTTTCCAGTATACATCTGTGTGTCACCCTGACCTGTCCTCCTAAAGAATGCAATTGTTTATGAGTGATGATAGAGATAAGGCAAAAGAAAAGTTCCATAAATGATAACAAACCCATTTCTGGACACTTAGGATCATACACCATGGTTATTGAGTGCCTTTGACATGCCAGGGACAAAACAGCTCAAGCTCTCGCTTCCTTTGCCAGCAGGTGATTCAATGCTCCAGCCTCAACACTCAGACCCAGCACCGGTGGGGTTAGGAGCAGGGGGTTAAGTCCCAGGCTTTCCACTGGTTGGCTGTGTAGCTGGACAAGTTAGGTAGTGTGTCTCTTCAACATTCCCATCTGACCTATGAGGTTGTGGGGCTTGAATCAGTTAATGCAGAGGAGGCTCAAGAAATGTTGGTATCCAGTGCTCAGGAAGTGTTAGCTGTTGTTGGCAATGCTTCGGAACCCCTGTTGCAGACTGTCCGTCTGCCCTAGAAGTCACCCCTATTGCTGAGCAGCTCTGCTGATTTTTTTTTTTTTTTGCGGTACTGGAGATGGAACCCAGGGGGCATTCTACCTCCAAGCTACAGCCCTAGCCCTATTTTTTATTCTTTATTTTGAAACAGGGTCTCACTAAGTTGCAGAGGGCCTCATTAAGCAGCTGAGGCTGGCCTCGAACCTGGATCCTCCAGTCTCAGCCACCCAAATGCTGAGATTACCACGCCCGGCTGGCTCTACTGATTTTGAGTTGTGGTCTTGCTCCCCATCTTAGGGAGACTTGCAAGGAAAGGTCTTGTGGTCATATCCCCCTTGCCCCACATCTCCTGGCAGCTCAGGGTGGGGAATTTTGCTACAGGAAGTCTTCCCACACCCTCTGGCAGATTATCTTTGTGTCCTGTTGTCGAAACTACTCAGGCTTTGCTGAGTGGATAGAGAAACCAAGTCCCAGATGCAGATCCTCTTTCAGGTGGGTGCCCTGCTCTCAGTCCAACGGGTCTTTTTGTGACAGTTGGGCCAACCCTAAACCCACTCAGGGAGTCAGGCTCCTGTGCCGGTGTGTTTTGGGACTCCGCATGTGCCATGAAGGTGATTCCAAGCCAAAGCCTGCGTATCTGCCACGCGGTGTGTAGGCATGTGGACTTGAATGGACGAGAAGGTTGTGGGCAGTGGCTGCTTACACCTTTCTGCAAGTTGTATCTTCTTCCTCAAAAGTTCTCCCTCCCTGTCAAGATCTCAGTAACGCTGTCCCGGGCAGGTGACCCCAGTCCCCTCTGTTTCTTAGTTCACTTTTGAAAGGGCTGGACATTTACATGCCACTTGTCCCAGTAGCACTAAGAGGTGGACACTCCAGTTAACTCCACTAACAAAAGAGGAAGCCGAGCGTGGTGGCACACGCTTGTAATACCAGTACTAGGGAGGCTGAGACAGGAGGATCGCAAGTTCAAGGATAGTATCAGCAAGTAGCGAGACCCTGTTTCTAAATAAAAAAATAAAAATAGGGCTGGGAGTATAGCTTAGAGGTAGAATCTCCCTGGGTTCAATCCTCAGTCCCACAAACAAATAAAAAGCAAAAGAGGAAAATGGCTGGGAAATGGAGGGGCTACGCTTTGAACCAGGTTGCTACCTGCTCTAACCTCTAACCTCTAACCTCTAACCTCTAACCTGCGTACCTTCCTCGTGTCTCTTTATTACACTGCCCTGCATCCATTTAATTGCGATTCTCATTTCTTTTTTTTTTTTTTTTTTTTTTTTTTGCGGTACTGGGGATTGAGCTCAGGGGCATTCTACCTCCGAGCTACACCCCCAGCCCCATTTTTTATTCTTTATTTTGAAACCGAGTCTCACTAAGTTGCGGAGTGCCTCACTAGGTAGCTGAGGCTGGCCTCGAACTCAGATCCTCTAGTCTCAGCCTCCCGAATGCTGGGATTACAAGCGTGCGCCACCACGCCCGGCTTGCGATTCTCATTTCTCTGCTCACACCTTGAAAGCAAGGATTTCTCTTTTTCATCTTTGTAGCTATAGTTCAGCAGCACTGTGTCCCACAAATAATAAGGAATCCATACTTCAACAAAACTGTGCCATGAATGGAAGGTGTTAGGGGAGAAACAGATTTTGGATAATGCAGAGATTCCTTCTGGTGGGGGATGGGAGAAAATGAAAAAAAAAGGATCCAAGGGGGAGAACACGCTTTTGAGCTGGAGCTTGTGTGGTGGGGAGAGGTGGAGGGGAAGGTGGAACACGCCTTCCTGAGCCCAGCGGAAGGAAGGAAGCGGCCGGCCCCTCAGGGGCAGCAGCTTGCGTGTATCTGGAGGGGAGATGCATCAGGGGGAGCACAGGGAGTGTAGGTGTCCATTTCTGATGCTGTTTCTGCTCTGCTCAGATGGAGTTGGAGCTGAATGAATGCAAGGCGATCTCACTAATGTGGTTAGATTACACATTTATTTTGGTGTGCTGTTTTCTGAAGAGCATTTTTCTTATGAGGGACATGAGTACAGGCTGGTACTCATGTCCCTTGATGATCCTGACTTCCTTGTAGCCTTCAGCTGGCATTGGCAGGGCCTTATGCCTGGGAATGAGAGAGAGAAGTATGACCCAGCCAGGTGGCAGAAGCTTTGCGCTTTTCCCTTCATGGCTAGTGATGAAAGCTTGACATTTTTTTCCTCCTAAAAGCTGTGTGTATGTGTGTGTGTGTGTGTGTGTGTGTGTGTGCGTGTGTGTGTGTTTATTTTTTGTGGCACTGGGGATTGAACCCAGAGACATTTTTTGTTTTGTTTTGTTTGTTTTGCAGTACTGGGGATTGAACCCTGGGGCATTCTACCTCCAAACTATACCCCCAGCCCTGTTTTTAATTGTTTAATAAAGAATAAAACAGAGTCTCACTAAGTTGCAGAGGGCCTTGCTAAATAACTGAGGCTGGCCGTGAACCCATGATCCTCCTGTCCCAGCCTCCTAAGTACTAGCATTACAAGCTTGTGCCATTACACCTGGCTTAACCCAGTGGCATTTTACCTCTGAGCTATACCCTCTGCCCTATTTTGTTTTTTATTTTGAAGCAGGGCCTCACTAATTTGAAAAGTTTTGAGCAGGTTTCAAACCTGCAGTCTTCCTGTCTCAGCCTCCCAAGTACTAGGATGACAAGTGTGTACCACCACACCCAACTAAAGATATATTTTTCTTTATTTTAATTAGGAAACTAGTACAAAGCTGGAAATTAAAACCTTTTTTTTTTTTCCTCTCCAGACTAACCTCAAGAAGGCCCCTTAACTGATAGTTTGGAGGATTTATTAGTCAGCTTTCTGTTACTATAACAAGTACCAGAGATAGCTGGGCACAGAGGCACACACCTATAATTACAGTACTTGGTAGATTGAGGCAGAAAGATTGCAGGTTCGAGGCCAGCCTGGGTAACTTAACAAGGTCCTGTTTCAAAGTAAAAAATAAAAAGGGTTGGGGGTGTAGCTCAGTGGTAAAGTACCCCTGAGTTTAATCAAAAGTACCACAAAATAATAACAAACACCTGATGATAATAATAATAGTAACAAATACCACCACACCCAGCTAGGTCTAAGCTTTTAACATATGGTCCTCCAGAAGACATTTAAGATCCTAACTGGCTGGGTGTGGTGGCACATGTCTGTAATCTCAGTACTTGGAAGGCTGACAGGACTATTGAAAGTTCTTGGACAGCCTCAGCAACTTAGCAAGGCCCTCAGCAATTTAGCAAGATGCTGTTTTAAAATTAAAAGATGAAATAGGGCTGGAGGTGTACTTCAGAGGCAGAATGCCCCGGGTTTCATCCACGGTACTATAAAATCTAAACTGTAGCAGAGGGCGTCCTTGTAGACTTTTCTCTCTGTATTGATATGCATATACTTCTGAATGCATGTTTTTCCTTAGATATACATAGCTTTAAAAAAATAATACAGGCTGTTTTCCACTCTAGAAAGTGGCCTGTTCTGAGCCTTTTCTCTGGAATGTAACCCTTCTATTGTGGCCTTCTTTTATACTCTGCCCTTGCTGCCCTAAGTAAACCTCCATATTCCCCTAAAAAACAAAACAAAACAGCAAAACAAAAAATAGACATATATACACATCCACACACATATAAAACACATCCATATTCTGCAGTTTGCTTTTCCCATCAATTATATGACACAGACATTTTTCAGTTTTTTGCATAAATTTACTTATTTCTTTTAGTAACTGCATAGTACTCTATTATATGACTGTATCATAGTATTATACATTCCTCTTTCTCTCTTTTTGGTACTAGGGATTAAACACTGGGGTGCTCTACATTTAAGCTACATACACCCCCAGATCTTTTTATTTTTTATTTTGAAACAGGGTCTCACTAAGTTGCTAAGGATCTCACCAAGTTGCTCAGGCTGACCTTGAACCTGGGATCCTCTGTCTCAGCCTCCCAAGTACTGGGATTACCGGTGTGCACTGCCTCTCTTCCCCCACTATCCATTCCTCTCTTGATAGACTGGGTTGATTTGGAATTGTCACTGTTACCAACAATGCTGTCAAAATTTTCTTTGTATATGAACCTTTACGTGCTTATGACTCCTTTTCTCTAAGATAGCTTCCAAGAGGTAAAATTATTGGACCCAAGAGTATACATTTAATGTACGTAAGCATTTTCATGATTTGTTTAGCCATTTCCCTGTCACTGGACGTTTGATCTGTTTTCAGAGTTTTGTGTTTGCTTCATTTTGCTGTGATAAGGGGAGCTCTATTACTCTTGTATCTGTTTCGGTGATAATACATGTGCATGTGTAGGGGGGACCTTGGAATTCACCTTCCTTGGTTAATTTCATCAATGTTTACTTCTAGGATTACCATGTCATTCTGCTTCATGTTTCTAGCGGAGGACCGAGCTTCATTTACGACCTTGACACTGTCTTGCCATTCCCCTGCCCCTTTGAAATTTATGTCGAAGAGGCTTTAAAGTCCGAGGAGGACATCCATCCACAGTTTAGGAGGTGAGGAAATTCAGGATGGCTTTATTTATTTATTTATTTTTGGAGTGCTAGGGATTGAACCCACTGGCGTTCTGCCTCTGAGCTACACCCCTAGTCCTATTTTATTTTGTAGTTTTTGATACAGGGTCTCACTAAGTTGTTGAGGGTGGCTTCAAGCCTGTGATTCTCCTGTCTCAGCCTCCCAAGTACTGAGATTACAGGTGTGTGCCACCATACCTGGCTTTATTTACTTTCTTTTCTTTTCCTTTTTTTTTTTTTTTGTGGTATTTGGAACCCAGGGGCTATACCCCCCAGCCCTATTTTTTATTCTTTATTTTGAAATGGTATCACTAAGTTGCAGAGGGCCTCACTAAGTAGCTGAGGTTGGCCATGAACCCAGATCCTCTGGTCTCAGCATCCCAAGTACTGGGATTATAAGCATGTGCCACCACAACCGACTGCTTTATTTACTTTCTAAAGTACAAGAGGTCCGTTCTCTTTCTTCCTTTTTTCTTTTTTGCATCTTTTTGGAAAAGACCACTTATCCTGATGTCAGCACTGAGTTGATAGTTGGGAATGATGTGCTTGCTACACCAGAGACTAAAAATATGTTAGAACTTGGAACGTTATTTCTCACATGAAAGGTTGGCAGTCTTCACAATTTGTGTGATGGGATCTCAGGCATCTTCTTTCTGCCTTGCTGGGGATTTCTCTCATACTCTTTTGCTTGTGGGGGAATGCTCCATGCTGCCCAGATTTTGAGAGCCATAAAGAGCACCAGAAGCTGGGAGTGGTGGTGCATGCTTGTAATACCAGCATTTGGGAGGCCGAGACTGGAGGATCTGGGTTCACGGCCAGCCTCAGGGATCTAGTGAGGCACTCCGCAACTTAGTGATACCCTGTTTCAAAATAAAGAATAAAAAAAAAAATATGGCTGGGGGGTATAGCTCGGAGGTAGAATGCCCCTGAGTTCAATCCCCAGTACCTGTGGGAAAAAAAAAAAAAGACAGTGCCAGAAAATCATGTCCTTTGTCCCTGATACACTGTTGAATAAATAAAGGCAACTAGGTAGATATATTTCTATACTTTTGTAGCCTTGGATTTCAGTCAGTCATTTCCCATCGCTCCTTTAATAGATGAGAAACGTTTATATGTATTTGTATACCAGTAATAATACAAAAATGCATGATTAGTTTCGTGCATGTCAGAAAAATGAGTGTGTATGAAAAATGAGTTGGGATTTCAAATGTGACACCTCCCTGACATAAGTGTCTCCTGATTTATCTGCAGGAAATTTCGAGTGATCCGTGCGGATTCCTATCTGAAGCACTTCGCTTCTGACCGATCTCACATGAAAGACTCCGTTGGGAACTGGAGAGAGCCGCCTCCACCATATCCCTGCATCGAAACTGGAGGTGAGTCAGGGTTGTCTTTTCCCAGGGGTTTCTGATCCATCACCAGTCAGGTCAGCATTTTCCCTTAGCCAAGGATGAGTAGGTCATTGAAGAGGTAAGAGAGAGCGCCAGTTCTGCGTGTTCTTAGACTCAGAAATTGAGGCACAGAGAATAAACAGATCTGGAGGCATAACTCCTGGAGGAGGAACAGTGTCAAGGTGCAGAACCTCAACACTTGCACACTGCCAGATTATTGAATGTACCTACTGCTGGGATACTGGGCTTCAGAAGCTTTGTTTATAGCAGCACAATTCACGCTAGCCAAATTATGGAACCAGTTCAGATGTGTATCAACAGATGAATGAATTATAGAATTATGGGATATTCACAATGGAATTCTACTCAGCAATAAAGAAGAACAAAATTTTGTCATTTGCAGGAAAACGGATGGGCCTGGAGAATATTATGGTACGTGAGATTAGCCAGTCACAGAAAGTGAGGGGTCATATGTTTTCTCTCATATGCGGAAGGTAGGGAGGAATCAAGAAACCAGAGGGATTTTAGATAGTGGAGGAGAAACTTCAGTGGAGCCAAGGGTGGTTCAGGGAAAGGGGAGTGGGGAGAGGGAGGATCAATGAAGGAATCACTTCCACTGACATCGTGTATATGTGTGAGAACACCAGTGTCAATCTCAATACCCTGTAAGGGGAAGTGGGGAGGAGGGAAGGAGCCGGGGGAAAGCCCAGCAAGTGCTGTGTGCATGCGTGTCACTGTCACTGAACTACATTATGATGGGAGACTATAATGCACCAATAAAAGTATAAAAAAGATCTGCAGCTTGTGTCATTCGACAGTGGGACATGTAGCACTTTGCGATGGTAGGGTTTCACATCATGGTGAAAGAAATCCCCAGTGGATCCTTATGGTGTGTGAAATGTCATTTCAGTGACTTTGTAATGAAACCTGCATTAGAGGGAGGGGAGAGCCCGCAGGCTTCATTGTGCTACTTGTTCCGTTTATGTACTTCTAGGCAGCAATCCAGGTGATAATTTCCTGAGATTTAAGAAGCTAGAGGGTGATTCTCCCTATTAATGTTGCCTGGCATTCATATGCATTTGCAGCATTATTTATGACTAAGTTATTCACAACACTCCCACTTCCTGGTGAGATCATCCCAGTCCGTGGCCAATGCAGACTGCATGAAAGGACTCTATAAGCCATGTAGGATGCCAGAAGTGTAGGGCAGTGGCATAAATTGTTCATCAAAGAAGAAAGTGAAAAATATATTTGGTGCGTTAGGAGGGAATAAATCAAGAAGATTCCGAGCTGGGCACTATGGCTAGCATGCCTACAATCCTAGTGCTTGGGAGACTGAGTCAGGAAGATTGTAGGTTTGAGGGCAGCCTTAGTAACTTAGTGAGATGCTATTTTGAAACAAAATGTAAAATACGGCTAGGAGTATATACCTCAGAGGTAGAACCCCCCTGGGTTCAACCCCCAGTGCCATCAAATAAATAAATAAATAAATAAAAAGGTCTGGGGGTGTAGCTGGGAGATAGAATGCCCCTGGGTTTAACATCTTCAGTACAAAAAAAAAAAAAAAAAAAAAAAAAAAAAAAAAAAAAAAAAAAAAAAAAAAAAAAAAAAAAAAAAAAAAAAAAAAAAAAAAAAGAAAAGAAAAAGAAAGAACAAAAAAATGGATAAAGAGAGGCCCGTGAGGTTTATTCCTGTGTGTCAGGGTGCACAGCTAGAGAATGGTGGGACCAGTTAGCACACTGTGTTTAAAGAGAGATTTCTTGTCTTTTTTTGGCCTCATTTGTAGTTAGCTCATCTGGGGCCTCCTGAACTTGAAACAGTGTCTCGCTAAATTGCTGAGGCTATCTGTGTGTGTGTGTGTGTGTGTGTGTGTGTGTGGCGGGGGGTACTGGGGATTCTACCTCCCAGCTATACCCCCAGCCCTATTTTGTATTCTTTATTTTGAAACAGTGTCTCACTAAGTTGCGGAGTGTCTCACTAGGTAGCTGAGGCTGGCCAAGAACCCGGATCCTCCGATCTCAGCCTCCCAAATGCTGGGATTACAAGTGTGCACCACCACGCCCAGCGAGGCTATCTTTTTATTTTATTTTATTTATTTATTTATTTTTGTGTGGTGCTGGGAATCGAATCCAGGGCCCAGTGCATGCTAGGCAAGTGATCTACCACTGAGCTGTATCTACAGCCCTATTCCTTTAACTAAATATTTTAGTCTATATTTCTAAAATGTAAGGATTTCCTTTTTTAGAAAAAATGGCCACAATACATTTACTACATCTAAAAAATAATTCTATAAAATTCTGTATCTATGTGGTGAGCATTCACGTTTACAAATCAGAAGAACGTACAGAGTTCCAGCATATTCTTCACTCAGATTTTCTTACTGTTAAGTCTTAGAAACCATAGTACCAGCCGGGCATGGTGGCACACGCTTGTAATCCCAGTACTTGGGAGGCTGAGACAGGAGGATTGTAGGTCTGCAGCCAGCCTTAGCTACTTAGTGAGACCTTGTTTCAAAATAAAGAATAAAACATAAGGAAGAGTACCTCAGAGGTAGAATGCCCCTGGGTTGAATCCCTAGTACCGCAAAAAAACCATAGTATCATTACTGAAACCAGGAAAATGACAACGTTGATCAACGTTGTTAGTCAAAATGACTAACTTACAAGACTATTTATTTATTTATTTTGCGGTACTGAGGATTGAACTCAGGGGCATTCTACCTCCGAGCTACACCCCCAGCCCTATTTTTTATTCTTTATTTTGAAACCGGGTCTCGCTAAGTTGTGGAGTGCCTCACTAGGTAGCTGAGGCTGGCCACGAACCCGGATCCTCCGGTCTCAGCCTCCTGAATGCTGGGATTACAAGCCTGCGCCACCATGCCCGGCTAAGACTTTATTTAAATTTTGTACATTTTTCCACTAACTTCTTTTTTCTGGTGCAGAATCTGGACAAGGGATGTTAACATTCAGTTGTGTCCTCCAATCTGAGACAGTTCTTTTTTAATTTTTCCTTTTCTCTTATAAGAGAAAACTACTAGTCAGTTATTTTGTAGTGTCCCTCAATCTGGGTTTCTGTGATGTTCTGTCATGATTAGACTGACATAGAATACCACAGAAGTGTGATCTTGAACTCCTTTTTTTTTTTTTTTTTTTTGCGGTATTGGGGATTGAACCCAGTGGCATTCTATCTCTGAGCTACACCCCCAACCCTATTTTTTATTCTTTATTTCAAAGCAGGGTCTCACTAAGTTGCGGAGGGCCTCACTAAGTAGCTAAGGCTGGCCCCGAACCTGCAATCCTCCTGTCTCAGCTTCCCAAGTGTAGTACTGGGATTACAAGCCTGCGCCACCATGTCAGACTCGAACCCTTATCTATCTGAATACTTTCCACTACTTTTCTTTTTCTGGGTTATTTTATTGCAACTAACCCCAAATTATGTTCTCAGCAGACATTTCTGTTGTATATTTTTCTAGAGTCCAAAATGAACCTGAACGATTTCATCAGTATGGATCCTGACGTAGGCTGGGGAGCTGTCTACACACTGTCTGAATTTACCCATCGGTTTAGCGGTATAAACTACTGAACCTGATGTCAGGATGTGGAACTGCAGAGACATTCTACGACGTGAACAAGCCATTCTTTCATTCGGACAGCAAACACTGTGGTACAGTTGGTTTGGTGTTACATCTCTCTCCCTTTTTTTTTTTTTTTTTTTTTTTGCGGTACTGGGGATTGAACCCCAGAGCATTCTACCTCCGGGTTACACCCCCAGCCCTATTTTTTATTCTTTATTTTGAAACAGGGTCGCACTAAATTGCCGAGTGCCTCACTAGGTAGCTGAGGCTGGCTGCGAACTCGGGTCCTCCAGTCTCAGCCTCCCAAATGCTGGGATTACAAGCGTGTGCCACCACGCCGGCTCAGACCTCTATCTTAACAAAAAGCAGTCAATGGCTTGGAGGTAGAATGCCTCTGAGTTCAATCCCCAGTACTGCAAAAAAAAAAAAAAAAAGATAGAGGTCTGGATTTAGGACCAGCTCCTTTTGTCTGTTCTGGATGCTTCTGTTTCTTTTTTTCACTGTAAGCTCTTTGTGGGCAGGGCTGTGGCTTGTGACTGAACCTCTTATGTCCATAAATTATAGGTGCCAATGAAATATTTCTAGAGACAGCGCTGCTGCTTGGAAAGGGATAATACTGTGAGCTGAATCAGCATTAAGTATTAGTCTTTTTGGACTATGATGTTAAAAAAGAGTAAAATTCTCTTGGGCTGAGTGATATTTGGCCTACTTATATATGTTTTTTTAAATAAAGTATGTTTCGAAGATTTTGTGTTGCTCTTCAAAATATCTAAGATTGTCTTAATGATAGACAGGAAGCATTGCTTTAAAACACATTTTTCATGCCTACCTTCTTGAAGATGCCTTGGAAATTTGGCTTTAATTGTATAATTCCACATGAAAATGTTTGGCATTAAACTCGCTTGTAGTATTGGCTCTTGTTCATGTGTTTATGGTTTGACTGTAAAAATGAACAACTTTCTTTTTTGTGTAGGTGTGAGTGGTACTGGAGATTGAACTCAGGGCATTCTACCTCCAAGCTACACCTCTAGCCCTTTTTATTTTGAAACAGGGTCTTGCTAAGTTGCTGAGGGATTAGCTAAATTGCTGAGGCTGGCCTCAAACCTGCAATCCTCCTGTCTCAGCCTCCCAAGAACTGGGATTACAGGCATGCACCACCACACACAGCTTCCCCAGCCCTATTTTATTTTTTGTTTTTTGAAATAGAGTCTCACTGGGTTGCTGAGAGTCACTAAGTTGCTGAGGCTGGTCTCGAACCTGCAATCTTCCTGTCTCAGCCTTCCAACTACTAGGATTACAGGCATGCATCACCATCCCCGGCTGTTGCTGAATTCTTGCTCTTTGGATTCTTCAGCGTGCCTGGATTCTGTTCTTTCTTTAGATTATGCTGCTGCTTTAGATTATTCTTTTTGTAGTCCCTTCAAGCTTCAAGCTGCCGTGTGGGTGCAGAAAGGCTGGAGAAATATCCGTGAGCAAATTTTGCAAAGAGAGAAAACCTTCATAGCAGATACATGAGATAGGAAGAACCAAAATGTTTTTCCTACTGTCACTGAGCTCAACACTTGACATAAGACTTCAGTTTTGATGCTAGATACGTAGGACGTGTGGTGTGCGTGTGTGTTACTGGGGATTAAACCCAGGGGTGGTCTACCTTTGAGCTACACCCCCAGCCCAATTTATTTATATATATATATTTTTTTTTCTTTTTTTTTGTGGTACTGGGGATTGAACCCAGGGGCATTCTAGCTCTGAGCTACACCCCTGCCCTATTTTTTATTCTTTATTTTGAAACAGGGTCTTACTAAGTTGTAGAGGCTGACCACTAAACTGCGATCCTCCTGTCTCAGCCTCCCAAGTACTGGGATTACAAGGGTGCACCAGCACATCTGGCTCCAATTTTATATTTTGAAACAAGGTCTTACTAAGTTGCTGAGGCTGGCCGCAAACCTGCAATCCTCCTGTCTCAGCTTCCCAAGTACTGGGGTTATAGGTATGTGCCACCACATTCAGCTGTAGGGTTTTTTTTTTTTTTTTTCCCCTACACATCAATCACTTCCCAGTGAGACACCAGCTGATGTCCTAGAGTCAGATCCCACAGGTCATTGGCTCAGTCCTATAAGACTTGACCCTTCTTACAGGATTAACAGGTTGTCAAACACATTTACAATGGTACTGCTATAAATCAGGGTTTCCATGACCCCATCCTTGGGTTTGATTTGTTTGCGGGAATGGCTGACAAAACTCAGGGAAGCACTCAACATTTACTGGCTTATGATATGATAAAGGATGCAGATGAGCAGTCGGATAAAGGGGGGATACGTGGGCAAGATCTGGAAGGTCCTAAGTGCAGGTGGAGTTGGGGTGGCCACCCTCCTGGAAGTGCTCCAAACCCCACAGTTCCCATGGGTTAGGGGAGTTTGGGGAGGCTTCATTATGTAGACCTGATTGGTTATTCATTCTATTTCCAGTCCCTCTTCCTGCTCTGGGAGAATGTGGGGTGGGGATGGGAGCTCCAAGCTTCTCATCATGGCCTGGTCTTTCTGGTGACCAGCCTCCATTGGGGAGGCCCCTGAGAATCACCTCGTTAGAGCAAATGATGCTCCTATTGCCAGGGACTTCCCAGGCATTCAGGAGCTCTGTCAGATACTCCTCTTGTCCAGGAGATTACAAAGGTCTTAGAAGCCCTGTGTCAGGAACCAGAATCCAAGACCAAATATTGGATCAAAGATGCTTCTAGTGCTCCCATCTACAGAGTTTTAGCCCTGGCTCAGGAACCTGGGGCACAGGTTAAAGGTTAGAATAAAAGATTTTCTCAGCACTCTTACTGCTTAGGAAATTACATGGGTTTTAGGAGGTCTGTGCCAGGAATGGAGGACAGAGACCAATATTAATATTTCTTCTTATTTCAAATCAAATCTCTTCTTGTTCCTTTAACAAATCGTGTGTGTGTGTGTGTGTGTGTGTATGTGTGTGTGGTACTGGGGATCCACCTCAGAGGCATTCTGCCTCTGAGCTACACCCTAGCCCTAATCTGCTTTTTGTTTTTTATTTTGAAACAGGGTTTCACTAAGTTGCAGAGGGCCTCACTAAGTAACTGAGGCTGGCCGAGAACCCGGATCCTCCAGTCTGAGCCCCCCAAGTACTGGGATTACAAGCATGCGCCACCACGCCCGGCCCCAGTCCTATTTTTTATTCTTTATTTTGAAACAGGGTCTCACTAAGTTGTGGAGAGCCTCACTAAGTAGCTGAGGCTGGCCCCAAACCCGGATCCTCCTGTCTCAGCCTCCCAAGTACTGGGATTACAAACCACCACACCTGGTTTACTGATCTCCATAGCGGCTCTGCTCATGGCTTCAGAGTCTTTCTCATTTAGGTCCCGACACAGTTGTTCCAGATGGCATGGCAGATGCCATCAGTCTTTCCCATATACACCACTACCCACACTCCTTACTCTTCCTCACCTAAGGGAAGCCCGGGAGACTCAGGGAGAAGCTTCCCTTGGACTCAACGCATTTGGCTCTGGAGCTGTGGAGGAGTTAATATACCCTGGAGCAGCCTTCAGCTGCTGGTGGATAAACGCTGCAGCTTTCTTGCTCTTCAGGGGTAAAACTGAGCTAGGTGCTGCGACATCTCTCAGTGGGGTCCATCACCAGCTGCCCACAGTGTCATACACACTGGGCACCTGCTCGGTAAGCTGACTAGCTTCCTTCCCCCAACCTGACCACTCCCTTGACTCCCTACTGGTGCTTCCTAGGATTGCCTCTCCAAAAAACTCCTTAGCCTCAAGTCCCTGTCTCAAGGTGTGCTTGGGGGAACCTACCCTATGGCCATTTATAGATAACTAGGCCCAGAGAGTATTTCCAACATGTGGCAAATCTGGGCTTTTAACCCAGACCTCCTTAGGCTAAACTGGATGTTATTTTCTCATCTACTATGTTTATTATCTGCAATAATGCCACCCTAGGTCCTTTTACATGTCTGGCTTCCTTACTAAAGCCTGGCCTATTGGACCATAAACTCATAACATGAAGGAACTATGGTCTTGATAATTTTGTATCCTCAAGGCCAACAAGAACCAGGCCTGTCAGAGAGTAGCTGATCCATAGGATCGATGAAAGGGAGATAGAACAAGAGGGAGAGTAAGGAAAGAAGAAGAGGAGGTGGTTTGGTGCACGAAATTGGAGTGTGGAAGAGAGAGGTTCATTGGACATCTTGACCTGGAATGTAACAATGACTTACCTTGGAGGAGGCCAGGGTTAGAGTGTCAAAGGCAGAAAACCCAGGAGGCCCATAGGTGAGCAGAAAAGTTGGAGGAGAACTTGAAAAGAAATGGAAATCTAGTGAAAAGACCCTTCTTAATGCATGTATCCCTAAAGGGATAGGTTTTTTTTTTTTCCAACTTATTTTTTGTTTCTAGTATTAGATTAGTTAACTTTGTAAGAAGAACATTTGAGCCTGGCGTCGTGGCGCATGCTTGTAATCCCAGCATTTGGGAGGCTGAGACCGGAGGATCCAGGTTTGCGGCCAGCCTCAGCTACTTAGTGAGGCCCTCCGCAACTAGTGAGACCCGGTTTCAAAATAAAGAATAAAAAATTGGGCTGGGGGTGTAGCTCAAAGGTGGAATGCCCCTGAGTTCAATCCCCAGTACCGCAAAAAAAAAAAAAAAAAGAAGAACATTTGATGGATTGTCACTAAAGAATAAAGTCTACAAATCAGATACTCCAGGACAATATATTTTGAACCGCACAAGGCACTAGAACTTCCAAGGAAGCCTCTTAGAAGCCTCCTCAAGAGGCTAACAGACATTAATAATTGATTAACACTTACTGAAGTCTAACCATGTGCCAAGCCCCATGCTAAATCTTGGTTTGCACCATCTTATTTAATCCTCTCAGGTCCCCTTTGATCTCGGTCCTAGTACCATCTCCACTCCATAAATAAGGCATCTAATGCTTACAGAAATCACCTGGTGAATAAGCAGCCAGAGTGGTATCTGGCCCAGGGCTGCTTGTCTCCAAAGCCTAGGCCTTCACAGGCAAGGCTCAGGTCCCTGCCTCCCCAGCCCTTTCCCAGCCATGCTTCTCTTCACCAGAATGGAGACTGATGACCATGTGGGGGACAAGAACTACACCATTGGTTACGGGTTGGGAGTGGAAATATTAAAGTGTGACACTTCGATTGCCTTCTCCGAAAGTCTTGGAGCCTTGCTTTCTCACTGGGAAGGGCAGTTTTGAAACTCATTTTGATGAATGCAATTTTGCTCTCTTCATGCACAAGGGGGAGCATCTAGCTCAGGGATGAGAATGTTCTAGGGAGTGATGAGTATTCTTGCTCTTGGCAGGGAAGAGGGCTCTTGCTCATTGTAAAGATCCTCCCCAACCTTCTCCCCTCCCCCCCAATTTGAAAGAGAGTTACAGACATAATGAGACTTCACCTATAAACATTTAAGAAGGATTCCCAAGAACCAAATTATTCTAATCACATTGTCATTCCTAAGAAACTTAACTGTAATGGGATGATGGGAGAAAACCACTTGTGTTTGGGTTATATCAACATAGCAGTTACATAAATAACTTTGAAATAAATATCTCCTATACATAAACTTTTAAAAATTTTATAGCATAATTTCCCTAGAGTGAATTCCTAGATATGGGATTACTAGGTCAAGGGGTTGGACATTTTAATGGTTCTTGAAACATATTGCCAAATTGCTTTCCCAAAGATTTATGCCAATTCCCACCAGATATTATATGAATATTTTAGTCACATAGCCAATAGCACAACATAGTATCACAAGATTGTTTATTAAGGTAATGGGGTTAATGCTATTTTGATTTTTGGAATAATCTTTTGAGTGTTTTCATAATATAATTTTTATTTATTTATTTATTTTTATTTATTTATTTATTTATTTATTTATTTTTGCGGTACTGGGGAAGGAACCCAGGGGCATTCTACCTCTGAGCTACAGCCCTATTTTTTTTATTCTTTATTTTGAAACAGGGTCTCACTAAGTTGCGGAGGGCCTCACTAAGCAGCTGAGGCTGGCCGCGAACCCCGATCCTTCAGTCTTAGCCTCCCAAATGCTGCGATTACAAGCATGTGCCACCACGCCCGGCTTCATATATATATTTTCATATATATATTTTTGGCGGTACTGGAGATTGAACTCAGGGGCATTCTACCTCCAAGCTACACCCCTAGCCCTATTTTTTATTCTTTATTTTGAAACAGGGTCTCACTAAGTTGCGGAGGGCCTCACTAAGCAGCTGAGGCTGGCCGCGAACCCCGATCCTCCAGTCTCAGCCTCCCAAATGCTGGGATTACAAACATGTGCCACCACACCCGGCTTCATAATATAATTTTTACAGTAGGAATTTTGTCAATATCTTTAAACTGGGCATGAATATCTCCGGTATAGTATGTCACTGGAGGTCTGGTATCATAAGTTTAACTACTGGCCATTCATACCCAGCTTCCAGCGGGTCCCCTGTAACACCGAGAAGCCGACTAAATTCTGTAGTTTGGAGAGGCACCTTCCCACAAATCCCTATGTTGGAGCCCTCTCCCCTAATGTGATGTATCTGGAGGTGGGGCCTTTGAGAGGTAATTAGGTTTCGACGACATCATGAAGGAGGACCCCCGAGGATGGGACTAGATTCCTTATGAGAAGAAAAAGGGAGACCAGAGTTCTCTCTCTGCTTTGTAAGACCTGGGGGGAAGCAGCCATCTGCAAAGCAAGCAGAGAGTCCTCACCCGAAACCCAACCTTGGCCGACCTTGATCTTGGACTTCCAGTCTTCAGAGCCAGGAGAAGAAATTTCTCTTGTTATAAGCCACTGGCCAATGTATGGTATTTTGTTATGACAGCAAGGACACACTAATATGAAGGGAACTGGGAGATGTCCACGTCCTCGGGCCTCTTATGAATTCTTTCTTGCTGCGGTCCATTGAGCCTCTCTGTGTTCGCTGCTCTTTGCTAAGGGTCAAAAGCTGATGAGAGGGACACATTGCACTGCTGGGGAATGAAAGGGATGAGGACTTAAGAGCTGCGGGTTGTGGCTTGATGCTGGAAGAAATCAGTATCTTATCTGAAGTGTCTTCGAGGGGCTAATTCTCAGTGTGGCCAGATGCACCCCATTCTCTGGTGGAAACTAAAGTTCTACCATTTCAATCATCTAGCTCTCCATTCAAGAAACACAAAATGGCCGGGCGTGGTGGCGCACGCTTGTAATCTCAGCATTCGGGAGGCTGAGACCGGAGGATCCGGGTTCGCGGCCAGCCTCAGCTACCTAGTGAGGCACTCTGCAATTTAGCGAGACCCGGTTTCAAAATAAAGTATAAAAAATAGGGCTGGGGGTGTAGCTCGGAGGTAGAATGCTTCTGAGTTCAATCCTTGGTACCGCAAAAAAAAAAAAAAAAAAGAAACACAAAATGGGTAAAAAGAGATGTGGTACTGCTCCCCCCCCCCCCCAGGGATTGAATCTAGGGGTGTTCTATCTCTGAGCTACACCCCAGCCTATTTTATTTTTTATTTTGAAATGAGGTCTCGCCGGGCGTGGTGGCACACACTTATAATCCCAGTACTTGGGAGGCTGAGACAAGAGGATCACAGCTTCAAAGCCAGTCTCGGCAACTTAGTGAGACCTTCCTTGTTTCAAAATAGGAAGTAAAATCATGTTGGGGGCATAACTTGGAGGTAGAATGCCTCTGGGTTCCATCTCTAGTACCAAAAAATAAAAAATAAAATGAAGTTGCAGAGGGCCTCACTAAGCTGCGGAGGCTGGGTGCGAATCTGAGAGCCAATCCTTCTGTCTCAACTTCCCAAGTCCTGGGATTACAGGCGCGCACCACCACTGCTGGCTGTGGTACTGCTTTTCAAGCCACACAGAGACATTTGCTAGCACTTTCATTTGCATGGATCAATGACAAGGTAAATGAATCAATGGCTTCTTTGTTTTGCAGGTATTTGGCAAAGTGTTTTATTTCTTTTCTTTTTTCTTTCTTTTTTTTTTTGTGTGTGTGGTACTGGGGATTGAACCCAGAGGCATTCTACCTCTGAGCTACACTCTGAGCCCTATTTTTTATTCTTTATTTTGGAACAGAGTTTCACTAAGTTGCGGAGGGCCTCACTAAATAGCTGAGGCTGGCTGGTAACCCAGATCTTCCTGTCTCAGCCTCCCAAGTACTGGGATTTCAAGTGTGTGCCACCATGCCCGGCAAGGTGTTTTATTTCTTTCCTATGGAGTGAGGATGCATAGGTGAGTTAGAATCTTTTTTACACTGAGTGTTTTCTCAGTTTGGCATGCTGAAGAGTTTTCAATATTATGAGAGGAGCATATCAGGTTTATAAAAGAAACTTAGTTTGCAACATTTATTGTTGTAAACAAATTTTGTTTAGCAGTCTATTAACCTGCATCTAGTTCTCACTGCATAAATGTAGGTCCAATGATTACATAAACAAATATATACCTACATACATATTTAAATAAAGTTTTTACTTTGGAATATTTGGATTTACTGAAAAGTTGCAGGTTTTCCATGGTATCCTTCACCCAATTCCAGTTTCTTTTAATGTTAACATTTTATATTATCATGGTACTTTTGTCAAAATCAAGAAACTAACAAAGATACATTGCCATTGACTAAACTTATTTGAATTTCACCAGTTTTTCTGCTAATGTCCTTTTTCTGTGTCATGATCCAATTTAGGATGCCATATTGAACTTAGTTGTCATGGCTCTAATGCTAAGAAATGTGTAATGGACCCTGACATCGCTTGTCCCTTCTTACTAAAGCTGAGCAAGAGAGGTGGCTCATAGGTTATTAATTGTCCTCTCTTACGCACTTTGCACGCATTGCCTCCTGTATTGCTTACTCTGTTACTTTCCTAGGGCTGCGATTACAAATGACTACAAACTTGATGGCCTAAAATAATGGAAATGTATTCTCTTTAGAAATCTAAAATGAAGGGACCAGCAGGGCCATGCTCCCTCTGACAGCCGAGGGGAGACTCCTTCCTTGCCTCTTCCTGGCTGGTGGTCCTAGCAGTCCTTGGCCTTCCTGGGTTTGTAGCTGGGTCACTGAAATCTGTGTCCATTTGATATAGCCTTCTGTCTGCTTCTCTGGGTATCCTCTCTTTTTATAAGGACACCATCGGATTTAGGGCCCACCTCTATCCAGTATAAACTTGTTATATCTGCAAAGACCCTATTTACAAATAAGGTCACATTCTAAGGTTCTGGATAGACATACATTTTGGGGGGACACTAGTCAATCCTTACTAAAACTATTTTCCTATGGAGGAGAAAGAGACAAGAGAGTAATTTACCTAGATGACAGTAAGTGGTGGAGCTGAGTTTGCATGCATGCTCTTAACCATGAACCAAACCGCCATTCTTCTTGCCACCTAATCTTTCCCAGGCCATTATTCCTTTCCTTTCATTACTTGTTTTCTTGTTCAAGGATGACTTGGTATTAGTTTACCCTCAATTTAGTGGTCAGAAATGACAGGAGTTGTTAGCTGTTGGAGTGGAGAGATGGGAAGGTGTACAGGGGAAAGTCTCCTTAAGAGGTTTTTTTTTTTTTCTTTTTGTAAAATAGAGAATACAAAACTTATCTCATTTGGTGATGTTGTATATTCAATAAGACCAATTTATAAGAAAATGCTTGGGAGAGTCATCCAAGATGTGCAACCCCGAGGGATTTTTATAGAAAAAATTTCAGCAAGTTAAGGGGTACATTATTTACCTACCAAAATAATTTATATTCCTGATTTTCTATATTATTGATATAATTTGAAGTAATGTAGCACAGAGATTCAGCATTTTCCATAGTTTTAGACTGCCATTCGTTCTCTCAAGAAGCAATTTACTTTCATATTCTCTCTGCTAGGTAACATCAAAAATTGACATCATAACAAAAATTGGCATTAATCTTGTCACTTACTGGAAGTGTCACTTTGTTCAAGTTACCTAACTTCATACCTTCAGTTTGCAAAGGTCAAAGGAAAGAGCACATACAAGCTCCTAGCATAGATCCTGGTGCATTATTATAGTTATTTTTAGACTTTGATTTTGGTACTGGGGATTCAACTGAGGGGTGTTCCACCTCAAAGCTACAACTCCAGTCCTTTTCGATTATTTTGAAACAGGTTCTTGTTAAGTTGCTGAGGCTAGCTTTGTACTTGCAATCTTTCTGTCTCAGCCTCCAAAGTACTGGGATTATAGGCATGTGCCACCATGGCTGACCTTTTTTTTTTTAAATACTTTTACTAGTGCATTATAATTATACACCATAGTGAGACTTAACAGTGATACAAACATACGTGCAACAGCACTTGGTGTGTTTCCCTCTGTATCCATCCTCCCCCCTTGTACATGTTAGTGAGATTGGAAGTGATACCTTCATATACTGGTGTATTACTATTATTATTTTTTTGCAGTACTGGGGATTGAACTCAGGGGTGTTCTACCTTCGAGCTATACCCCCAGCCCTATTTTTTATTCTTTATTTTGAAACCGAGTCTCACTAAGTTGCAGAGTGCCTCACTAGGTAGCTGAGGCTGGCCAAGAACCCGGATCCTCTGGTCTCAGCCTCCCTAATGCTGGAATTACAAGCATGCACCACCACGCCCGGCTTATTCTTTATTTTGAAACAGGGTCTCACTAAGTTGCGAGTGCCTTACTAGGTAGCTGAGGCTGGCCACGAACCCGGATCCTCCGGTTTTAGCCTCCCAAATGCTGGGATTACAAGTGTGTGTGACCACGCCTGGCTCTGGTGTATTATTTTTAAAAAATCACATCCTAGCCAGGCGTGGTGGCACACACTTGTAATCCCAGCATTTGGGAGGCTGAGACCAGAGGATTCGGGTTCGCGGCCAGCCTCAGCTACCTAGTGAGGCACTCTGCAACTTAGTGAGACCCTGTTTCAAAATAAAGAATAAAAAAAAAAAAAGGGCTGGGGGTATAGCTCGGAGGTAGAATGCCCCTGAGTTCAATCCCCAGTACTACATACATACAAAAAATCACATCCTTATTATTATTACTGTTAATATTATTAATATCATATGTGTATTGGCACTGAGTCAATCATTTTTGACTTGTGACCTTATTTGTTGTTTAAAGACTGTAAAATATTTTGAAATAATTTTATATTTAAAGAAAAATTATAAAAATTGTATAGGGAATCCCCAAATACACTTTACCTGGTTTCCCCTAATTGTTAAAATCTTGTGTAACAACAAAAGCAGAAAATTAACACTGATACAACACTATTAGATAGACAATAGACCTTACTCATATTTGTTAATGGTCTTTTTCTGATCCAGGATCCAATCCCATATCTCACATTGAACTCAGTTATGAGGAGACTAACTTAGTCTTCTCTAATTTATTTCCTTATTTTTCATGATCTCAACACTTCTGAACACAACTGGTCAGTTACTATGGTGAAGCTCCTCCCACCTGGGGTTGTCTGACAAAATATGTTTTCTCTGACAAAATTTAAACAATGAAAATTTGATAGGAATTTCTCAGACATAATGTTATGTCTTTCTCTATGCACCATATTAGGAGATACCCAATGTCAAAATACCTTTTTACTGATGATATTAACCTCCATCTCTTGGTTAGAGTGGTGTCTGCTGAGTTTCTCACTGTAAATTGCTATTTTTTTTTTTTTGTGGCTAACAAATATTTCAGGGAGATAACTTGAGACCATGCAAGTATCCTGTTTCTCATACTTTCATTACTAGTTTTAGCATCTGTGGATAATTCTTACCTGCAACAATTACTACTATGGCATTTGCTTATTAGTGATTTTCTATTTTCTTCATCCCTCCTTCATCATTAATTAGAATACTTTTGTAAGAAAGAGGTATTCCTTCTTCCTTCTTTATTTCTTTATATCAGCATAGGCATATGCATATTTATTTTATGGCTAAAATGTGATACTGTCATTATTAATTTTATGGATCAAATTATTCCAGTTTTGCCTATTAAGAGCTTAAATGGGTTGGCTTCTGTACCCTTTCAACATGTCCAATCATTTTTTTTTTTTTTTTGCGGTACTGGGGATTGAACTCAGGGACATTCTACCTCCGAGCTATACCCCCAGCCCTATTTTTTATTCTTTATTTTGAAACCGAGTCTCACTAAGTTGCGGAGTGCCTCACTAGGTAGCTGAGGCTGGCCGCGAACCGGGATCCTCCGGTCTCAGCCTCCCGAATGCTGTCCAATCATTTTTTAGTACTTCTCTTTTTTTGTGTGTGTGGTACTGGGGATGGAACCTAGGGGCATTCTACCTTCAAACTACACCCCCAGCCATATTTTTTATTCTTTATTTTGAAACAGGGTCTCACTAAGTTGCAGAGGGCCTCACTAGGTAGCTGGGTCTGGCTGAGAACCCAGATCCTCCAGTCTCAGCCTCCCAAATGCTGGGATTACAAGCATGCGCCACCATGCCCAGCTTCCCCGGGCCTATTTTTTATTCTTTATTTTGAAACAGGGCCTCACTAAGTTACAGAGGGCCTCACTGAGTAGCTGAGGCTGTCTGTGAACCTGCGATCCTCCTGTTTCAGCCTCCCAAGTTTTGGTATTACAAGTGTGCACCATCACGCCTGTCTTTCGAGTACTTTCTTAATGTTTGACACTTTTTAGTATATGCTTGTTTTGCATTTTCTTTTCCCCCACCCATATCCAAAGGTTAATTCAAATTCTTTCTACGGAAGAATACATTTAGAAACCAAGACACTGAGTGCACTCATTGCTACGAGGGTATCATTGCTTCTCAGTGGACAGAGCCAGGAAAGATATAAGTGTGCAGTAAAACAAACATCTATACTTACTTCAGTATCTATATCTATATCTATATATTAAAAGGTAAATGCACAAGAACCTACAAAGGCATTTGTCTCCCAAGGGTAAAGAGAATATATATATTACAATTTTGCAGAGTCCATGGTACTTACTTTCAAGTTTTATGTCATGATTCAACTAATTAGCTGAGGATGTCTGGAGCCAGGTATAAAAAAAAATAAATCATAGAGGTATCCAATTCACATTTCCTAAACTGGTATTCAATGGAGTACTGTTCTAGAAGGTATTCATAAGATTATCCTAATAAAAGAGTTCTGTGGTCCAAAGAGTTTAGGAAAAAGCATTCTAGATTTCCTCACATGTGTGCAACACTGTCCATGGATTAAAACAATGTTTTAGAATGTGTTTTCTAAGTCGGGCGTGGTGGAACACATGTGTAATCTCATTACTTGGGAGGCTGAGATAGGAGGATCACAGGATCAAAGACAGCCTCAGCAAGTAGAAACTCTCATCAAGCTAGTGAGACCCTGTTTCCAAATAAGAAGTAAAATTGGACTGGGGGTGTAGCTTGAAGGTAGAATGTCTTGGAGTTCGATCCCCAGTACCACAAAAAATGTGTTTTCTAGAAAAATTGTATATTTAAAACAAAACAGTTATCAGATTCCTTTATGAGGCAGAAGATAGAAGAAGAAAAAATAAAAATGTCCAAATCACGCATTTGCTGCTGCACAATGACAGATAGCCCCTTGTGGTATTGGGGCTAAATGCTGGTCTGTGCAATAACCTGAAATGTTTCCAGTGGTTGTGACCACGTTTCTTATCAAGGAACATTGCCATAAGCTATGTCTTCAAGAGACTTTTGAAACCTAGTGGGGAGCTGGCTGTGGTGGCACACACTTGTAATCCCAGTACTTGGGAGGCTGAGACAGGAGGATCCAGGTTCACAGCCAGCCTCAGCAATTTGTGAGGCCCTCTGCAACTTAGTGAGACCCTGTTTCAAAATAAAAAATAAAAAATAGGGCTAGGGGTGGAGCTCAGAGGTAGAATGGTCCTGGGCTCAGTCCCTAGTACCAAAAACAACAACAACAAATAAAACCAAACAAACTAGGAGGAAAATTGTAACTTTATCAAGGGGGCAGATATAATATTTTTTCAGAAAAAAAGAAAAGGAAAGTGTTCTTTGTTCCTGCCATTGAAATACAACTTCCCAGCAGGGCTTGGGCTGTACCTCTGTGGTAGAGTACTTGCCTAGAATGCATGAGGCCTTGGATTTAATCCTCAGCACTGGAGAAAAAAAAGTATGTGAAATACAACTTCCCAGAACTTAATGGAAAAACTAACAGCAAAGATAAAAAAAAAAAAAATCCTGTTTCAAAGTAGTTATTTTATGGACAAAGGTAGAAACCTACAATCTTTCTTCTACCACAGTATTTCATATTTAAACCTTCTATTTTTAACCTGATGGTGGGACTCACAGCTAATGCTTATGAGATCTGTGTCTAGACAGTTGAGAAAAACAGGAAATGAGTTACATTGTCATAACTACAGAGAATTTAACCTTCTGTCTTCCAGCTCCATGCTGGGCCTGCTTTAAAAAAAAAAAAAATTCCTTTTCTCCTGAGAATTTCAGAGCATTTAAGGAACTATAATAATCCAGGACCTCTTCAGGGAGTACAGATAGCTATTTTGGTGGAAAAGGAAGTGAACATGAGTTTACAGTGCTTGGACCATAAACTCAATGCAGCCACTTGGAGGAACACGTTTGCTACCTTCTTCTGAATTCCTAGTATGAGCTTGTAGCAGTCTCTGATTATGAGCACCTATAGGACAGGAGAGCAGTCTGGTAATGCAATCCTGCTCTGTGCTGGACACACAGTGTGATGCTGAGGATTTGAAATGGTCCCCAGAAGAGCCAGTTAAGAAGTAGCTGTAGCTAGGTGTGGTGGTGCACACCTGTAATCCTAGTACTTGGGATCTGAGACAGGAGGATCGCAGGTTTAAGGCCAGCCTCAGCAACTTAGCAAGATCCTGTTTCAAAATTAAAAATTAGCCAGGTGTGGTGGCATAAGCCTATAATCTCAGTACTTGAGAGACTGAGACAGGAGGATCACATGTTCAAAGCCAGGCCCAGCAACTCAGTGAGGCTCCCATCAACTTCGTGAGACCCTGTTTTCAAATACAAAATAAAATAGAGCTGAGGGTGTAGCTCAGAGGTAGAATGCCCCTGAGTTCAGTCCCTAACACCATTAAAAAATTAAAAATTAAAAAAAAAAAAAGACTGAGGATGTAGCTTGGAGGTAGAATGCCCCTGGGAGATCTATCTCCAGTACCTCCCCCCACAAAAAAGTGCATTCACATATAGGAAGTGTCCGAAAGAACGGAGGGAGGGGGGGATGCGTGCTCTATCTCTGCACTGTTTGTACCACTTAGGGTCCTGCATTTGATGTTCTGGAATGCTTTCAGGGTCAGGGAACAGGACAGTGAAGGGCTCAGAAATAACCCCAGAACTCTTCGAGGCACCAAGCGTGGCTAGTTCAAAGGAGAAAACACTTGTGGCAAAGTGCTTGAGAGCTGTCTTCACACATTTGTGCGACAAAAGTGTGGACTTGAATTTGAGCTAGGGTGTGTGGCTCCAGGGGCCAAAACTGAGTCAATGAACAGATATCCCAGAAAGCGGGATTTGTGCACAGCTCAGGAAGACCTTCCTCCCCAGTCCATGGTGAACCGTGAGCTGCCTGTCATCAGAAATCAGTGTTGCTGAGCTCAAAGCAGAGCTTCTTAGAGACTGTGAGATGGAAACTTGCCCTAAGTGCAGAAGGCGATGTTTCCACCATGGCATGGTCCCACTAATGCGGATCCTGTAAGCTTTGCTTAGCTGGTCTTGCATTGTTCTCTGGTGCAGCTCTGGAACTCTGCATAGTAATTGCACGTGAGGTTGAATTACCAGATAGCACGTGAGCTTCCCTTCTGCTCAGAGAGCTCCTGACGCTTGACCTGAACACCCAACTGTGAGACATGGGGCAGCCTGGAGACCTCCTGGGGTTTCTGTGATGCCGGGCTCCCTTCCTCATGCTTAGTCTCTTGTCCCTCCTCCTCCCTGGCCACGTGAATGTGAATCCCATGAGAAAGGCCTGTGGTTGTCAGGGGAGATTGTGGGGAAGGGGCCCAACTGAGGCTGGAAATGCAGAACTGAGTCTGGTCTCAGGGTTAGAGTTCTGGAAGGAAACCAGAATGCCAATTGGACAATTTGAAGTGAGTTTAATAGGTAGAGTGTTACCAAAGGTGTGGACAGGTTAGGAGAAGCACCAAAGGGTGATACTATAGGCCAAGACCGTTAACATTGGGGGCCAGGGGAGGCAGCATAATGGCTCCCCAAGATCTCCACATCCTGAGCATCTGTTTCTGTGAACACGTGAATCGACATGACAAAATCAACTTTGCAGATGTGATTTGAGGATCTTGAAATGAGCAGAGGACCCCAGATTATCCAGGTGGGTTCAATGGGGGAGACATTGCTGTGATCTAGGCCGTCCTCATTGGTGTATTACAAATTTTATGATATAAACTTTCAAACTGATCAAATATAGAGGAAATAGTACCAAGGATCTTCATTTACTCATCACTCAGATTCAATGATGGTTTATTGGATAGTTATAATCAGGGGAAGGATATATTTAGAAAGTGTTTTGGGAGTCGAGTGTGGTGGTATACTCCTGTAATCTCAGTTCTTGGGAGGCTGAGACAGGAGGATTGCAAGTTTGTGGACAGCCTTAGCAACTTAGTGAGACTCTTAGCAACTTAGTGAGACCCTGTTTCAAAAAAAAAAAAAAAAATAGGGTTGGGGGTATAGCTCAGAGGTAGAATGCCTCTGGGTTCAATCCCTAGTACACCCACCCCTGCCACCCATACACACACACACACACAAATAATAAAAAAGGGAAGTGTTTTAATACTTAGTTTAATACTTAGTTTTAATACTTAGGGAAGTGTTTTAATAATCCCAATACTTCGTAGGCTGAGACAGGAGGATCGTAGGTTCAAGGCTTGCACATGGTAATTCAACGAGACTGTTTCAAAATAAAAAGGGCTAGGAGGTAGAATGCCCCTGGGTTTAATCCCCAGTACCAATATAAGAAAAAAAAAAAACAAAAAGAAAAAAAGAAAGAAGGAATAAAGAGTTTTAGAAAGATCTTTAGGGCAGCAACGTGGGTAGATTGGAGGGACTCAGCTCAGAGGTGGGGCACAATATTGTCCAGTATTGTAATTATTGGCTTATGTGCCACTAATTATTGGTCCATGTTGCAGGTTAAGCATCTGTTGTCTAGGAAAACCACACTGCAGGCTCTCTAGTCGGGGCAGGCAGTGGGAAGGGAGAGGAAGAGCAGAAATTTAAGGGTAGAACAGGGCTACCTGCATCTCATAGGTCTGTGTTTCCCTGAAACTATTCAGTGGGTTGTAAGACACAATTTCAATTCAAAATATTAAAAGTAGAAGAGAATATGCATCTTAGAATTGCAGTGGAAATTAAGAGTGGGACTGTCCCACCCATCACGAGAACACCATATACAAGCTCACAATTTCTACTGTGTAAAAGAGAAGCAAGATTTTGGTACCTGGCATCCTGGTGCACAGTATGAAACAAGGAACACTTTTTTTTTTAATGCCTCTCAAATTGAATTCTTGCTGTTCTTGCTCAAAATAACATGTTTCAGGGTATTGGTATGGTTGGGAACTTTGCAGGAGCTTCTCAGTTTAGCAAAGTACTACCCAGATGCAATGAGGCTACAGCCATGCTCAGGTTGGGGCAACCGGATTCTTGTTTATCCAATAAAAATAGATGTTTTGAGTGGCCATGCTCAAGGGAGCTGGCCTGCTGCTTCCTTTCCAGGAGCTTTCTTGGGCTTCCAGAAAGAGCTTGGGCTTCGCAGGCAGATGGAGCTATTATCCATGTTTTTCATCACCAGGGACAGGCCTGCAAGTCTGTAATTATAGGGTGTGAGCATCCCTTGTTTGGGAGCTGGGATGGTTATATAAATACTGTGGGTAAGCTAAGGTGGCCCAGGCCTCACTTGTATGACCCTAAATTGCCCTCTGGTGGCATTCAAATCAGACCAGACACCAGGCTGAGGGACAGGCCGAAGCTCTCCTAGGACGCAGCTCTGCCCGAGAGCTGAGCGCAGGGTTGGAGGATCAACATGCTGGCATAGGCCCCAGTTGTACCAGCCAGCAAGCCCGTGTCTGCCTGCCCAGGACCCCAGGATGAAGTTTTGTCTTTTCCTACTTGAAATCAGATTGAAAAATTCGTGTGAATATTTTTAAAAAGTCCAGAGCCAGACTTCTGTATTGCAGGTTATTTTAGGACATTTTTTTTTTAAATCAGTTGCTGTTTTGGAAACAGCCTTTGCATTCCCAGCAGGGTCCAGCAAGCCCGGTGACTCCTCATCCTCCAGTCCTCAGGGAGTGTGAGTTCTGGGCTCAGCAGCCCAAGTTTGAGTCCCAGTTCCACTGTCTGTCCTTGGGCGAGCTGCTCTCCTTCCTGCACCTCAGCTCCCCCCACCTTTGCAAAGTGGGAATAATAAACAGTACCTCTTTCATTGACTTGCTGAGGAAATCAAGTATTTATCATGCTTAGAACAGTGCTTCACCATTCAGGATAAAAATACCAAGAATAAGCCAGATGTGGTACTGCATGCCTGTAATTCCAGTACTTGGGAGGCTGAGACAGGAGGATCACAGGATTAAGGACAGCCTCAGCAATTTAGAGACACTGTTTCCAAATAAAAAATGAAACAAAGCTGCTGGGGAGGGGTAATAGCTCAGAGGTAGAATGCCCCTGGGTTCAATCTCTAGTACCAAAATAACAACAACAACAACAAAGTAACAAGAATAACTGCAATATTGATCACTCACAAGTGTTCAACTTACTCTGCACCAGGTACTTTTCTACATAAAAATCTCACTTAATCTTCTTCCCAACAATATTATAAATATATGTTATTTTTATCTCCATCTTGTAGGTGAGGAAACTGAAACACTGAAAAGTTGATGCAATCAATACAAGTTAGTTGGTATTGTGTCTCTGCTGAGCCTCATGTATGCCTGATTGTAGAATACTGGCTCATGTGCCTGGCCTGCCCCATGAATCTGTCGGTTCCTCCACGCAGATGACTCTAGCTGCCTGTTTTGAGTTCATAGACCTAGGACCAGCATGGAGAAAGAAAAGGCACACAGCAGGAAAACAATATTGAACAAACTGGAAGTCACTTACTGGGAAGTCTCCCTGTGGAATGTGAATATGAAAAGAGTATTTTTTTTTCAGCATTGGCTGCTAACCATCTTATCCAGCTCTTTCTGAGGCTCTGTGGAGATGGCTCTCTGATGACTTCAGGCCAAAGTTTGCAGCTTTTCAGCTCCTGAGACATATATTTGGGTTAGACATAAAAAAAAAATGTTTTCTGTAGAAGGGAGACTATTAACAAAGAGGAAGGGGGTCAGAGGATGGGGAAAAGAGAAGGAATGAGGGTAATGGGGGTGGAAATGATTAAAATATATGTATGCATGAATATGCAGATGATTAAATGTTTCAAATGATTAAAATATATGCATGCATGAATATGCCAAATGAAACCCCATTATTCTGTATAATTAATATGCATTGATAAAAATGTTTTCTGATGAGATAGTTGGACACCACTGGTTTAAACAATAAACAAAGACTAGAATTGTGATTTTTTTCTTATTGGTGCATTGTAATCATACATGTTAATGAGGTACGAGTTGGTAGAGGCATACATGCACACGGCACTCATTTAGCCCTTCCCCAGTTTCCACCCCACTCCCTCTCCCCTCCCTCCTTCTCTTGTTCAGTTTAGCGATTGACTTTGATATGTTTGTGATTGTACATCATGTGCCTTAGGGTAGAATTGTGATTTGGTTATTATGCTTCTCTTTATAGACAGTGAAGGCTACATGTTTTTTTTCATTTCCTAGAGCACATAAGGCAAAATAGAAAACAGAAAATGGACCTAGCAAACAATAATAACAAGTGTTTTTATAAAGCTTACTCTGTGTCAGTTGCAGTCTAACCCCACAGAATGTATCTAATCATGCAAGATGTACAGGCTCAACTTCACACAGCGGGTCCCAGCTGCAGACACTGTCAGCAGGCCCATTTTACAGGTAAGGAGACTGAGGCACTGTCTAATGCAGCCAGGACGTGGCAGCTGGCCTCAGATTCTGTGCTGTCTCTCTGAAGGAAGTAGGGGCTCCTCGGGATAATTTTGAAACTAAGGAAAGGCTAAATAGGAAAATATAATTTAAACTATTAAATACAAGTTGCAAAAGCACAGGAAGGGGGAGCCACACACATAGGTTTATGTGGGTCCAGAATGGCTCTCTTGTTGCACTCCTTGGCATCTGCCAAACATGATTTCTCAGGATGTGGTCGTTGGCTCCTTGCCTCTTACAGCCACTAGATTTCGCTTACCCTCTGGCTTTTCTTCTTTTCCACTCTGCCCTCTGATGCCGTCTTTAGACTTTCCTTGCCCTTGTTCTCTTTCTAGGAGCCTGCATTAGTCAGGATTCTCAAGAGAAACAATCAGTAGGACATGTCTCTCTCTCTCTCTCTCTCTCTCTCTCTCTCTCTCTCTCTCTCTCTCTCTCTCTCTCTCTTTCTGTTTATGTAGAGATATGTAAACTGGGTGTGATGGCGCATGCCTGTAATTCTAGTACTTGGGAGGCTGAGGCAGGACAATCACAGGTTCAAGGCCATCCTCAGCAACTTAGGAAAGCCCTCAGCAACTTCTTGAGACCCTGTTGCAAAATAAAAAATAAAGTAGGGCTGGAGGTGTAGCTCAGAGGTAGAATGCCCCTGGGTTCAATCCCCAGTACCACAAAAAAATAAAGAAATAAAATGGCTCATGAATTGTGGGGCTGGTAAATCCAAAATCTGCATGATAGGCTGACAGGCTGGAGACCCAGGGAAGAGCAGATGGTTGGAGTTCCAAGTCTAACCACATTTTGGAGAGTAATCTGCTTTACTCAAGGACTACTGATTTTTTTTTTTTTTCAGGTGTGTGGTACTGGGGATTGAATCCAGTGACATTCTACCTCTGAGCTGCATCCCCAGCCCTATTTCATAGGTCTAAGTTGCTTAGGGTCTCCACTAAGTTGCTGAAGCTGTCCATGAACCTGCGATCCTCTTGTGTCAGCCTCCCAAGTACTGGGATTACAGGCATGCCATCATGCCTGGCTAGGGATAACTGATTTAAATGTTAATTACATCTAAAAAAGAAAAAAAATACCTTCATAGTAACGTCTGAACTAGTGTTTGATTAAACAACTGGGTTCCTTGGCCTACCCACATTGACACCTGAAATTAACCAGTAGAAAACTACTTAAAGGGAACTGGGTGCATTTGGGATTGTGTTGATTTTCTAGAGCACTGGAGAGCTTCTTGCACTGGGACCCAGGGATGGGGCATAGAGAGCTTCAGTTCTCTCTAGAAAGTAAATCTGTCCAAGCTTCAGAGCACTCTCCTGCCTCAGGAAACCTGTCAATGGCAGCAGATGGGTGTGAGCAGTAAGCATTAGTGTCGGCCTCATGAGCTACTGTCTCTGGCTTCCTTTCCAAAGGAGGAACTTTGCACGCACCGATTGAGGAAGATGGTACCGTAGGTTTGTGTCTGATCCCACTTGGTTCTTCTTTTCAGAAGCATGAACTCAGTTAGCATGAGCTCCTCTAATAGGGGGAAGTGCCTGGACTCAGGACACTTAAAACTTTGGATCTTGCGCTGTGGATGATACACTGTTCTTGCCCCAGCCTCCCTCCAGGTGGGCAGGTTCATTGACGTCAGGGGCGGAGCTCACACTCCTGAATGCTCATAAAGGTCGCCTACCGGAGAGAATCTGCATTGAGGATTCTCTGTGATGTTTCTTGGTCAGGAACATGATTGGTGTCAGCCTCAGTGAAGCCTGTGCAAGACGGGAAGGAGAAAAATGACATCTGCCGAGGACAGAGGCTGACATCTGTGTAGCCTTCAAAGTTCTGTGTATCTGGGCATAAGGAAAAAGTGTTTATCCATTACACACGATGGAATTCTACTCAGCCATAAAGAAGAAAATTATGTCATTTGCAGGAGAATGGATGGAACTAGAGAATGTTATGCTAAGTGAGATCAGCCAGTCTCAGAAAGTCAAGAGTTGTATGTTTTCTCTCATACGGGGATGCTAGGGAGAAAACAGAAAACATAAGAGACTTTGTATTAATATCCAGAGAGACCAGTGGAATAGTGGAAGGGGTTGGGGGATGGAGGAGAAGAGGGGGAAAAGGAGGATTGAGGAAGGAAACAGTTTGAATAATGCTTTGATAATGTATAAATGCATGACTGTTTTGCTCACATGCACTAGGAGGAAGGAGGGCGTACGGGGGTGGGGTGCAGAAGGAGGAAGTACACCAAGAGCTGTGTGCAGGTGTGTTTGTATCACATTGAACCTCGCTATGATGCTATGATGTATAATAGCAATGCACAAATAAAAGTATAGTTTTGAAAACGTCTGGCTGCTGATTAGCCTGAGAAGACAGTCATGGTTTCTATTTGCAGACAGAGACTTGCCCAGCTCCCGATGGGGACCTTGCAGGAGAAGGGATAGCGAGAACTTGTCTGAGGAGCAGAAAGAAGAGGAAACAGCTTTGTAGGGGTGGCCGCTAGACACATACTAGGGAGTCTGTCACAGTAGTTGTGGTAGTTTTTTTTTTGTGTGTGTGGTATTGGGGATTGAACTCAGGGGCATTCTACCTCCAAGCCACATCCCCAGCCCTATTTTATTCTTTATTTTGAAACAGGGTCTTGCTAAGTTGCAGAGGGTCTCACTAAGTAGCTGAGGCTAGCCTTGAACCTGCAATCCTACTGTCTCAGCCTCCCAAGTACTAAGATTATAGGCATGCACCACCGTGCCTGGCTTAATTGCACTAGTTCTAACATTAGTAGAGTTTTAAAAGAGTTTGAAATAAAAATGTATGCTTAATTTATTAAAATTATTATTTCGGAGTGTTTTGCTTATTAAGGCTATAAGCTTATTTGAGCAGGTATTTGCAATGCTTTTAAAAAAGCAACTGTGCTAGATTTGTAATTGAAATGCTTAAAAAATCAAATGTATTAGATTTTAAGTTATATCTTTAAAATGTTTAAAATAATTTTTAAGTTTATAGAAAATACTTTTTTTGTGGTATTAGGGATTGAATCCAGAGACATTTTACCTGTCAGCTATACCCCCAGCTCTATTTTTAAAATTTTTATTTTGAAACAGGGTCTCACTAGGTTGATGAGAATCTCACTACTTGTTGAGGCTGTCCTCAAACCTACAATCCTCCTGTCACAGCCTCCCAAGTACTAGGATTACAGGTATGCATAACCACGCCCAGTTGAAAAGACTTATTTTTTAGAGGGACTTTGGTCTGTTTAATTTGAGTTTATTAAGAGGAATTTTTTAAAAGCTCCTCTTATTTTGCATTTACATTTATCAGATACATAAATCGAATATGAAGATTTATTCATTGAACGTAAAGGAAACTTTAATGAAAGCTAGATTTCTAAGTTTGTTGCTTTATCAATTAACCAAGAAACTATCAATAACTTTGTGAATACACATAAGCTCCTGCTGATTATTTTTTTTTTTTTTTTTTTGCGGTATGGGGGATGATGGAACCCAGGGGCATTCTACCTCTGAGCTACACCCCTGGCCCTATTTTTTATTCTTTATTTTGAAACAGGGTTTCACTAAGTATCTGAGGCTGGCCACGAATCTGCAATCCTCCTGTTTTAACCTCCCAAGTACTGGGATTACAAACATGTGCCACCATGCCTGGATTATGCTGATTCTATTCTAGTGGAGGGTAAGTGGTTCTAAGACCACATTTTATAGTGTATGTATGGGTTTATTAACTCATTCTGCTCTGACTCTGTGCTAGGTACTAGGCCATCACCATGGATAAGACTACAGTAACAAAGCCCATATAGGAAAAAGGGCTAGAGGAGATGAGGTTTACTCAGTTTGGAGAGGCTTTATTGAGGAAGGGCCCTAAGGAGCCACAAGTGCTAACCAGACAAGGTTAAAGGAAACACATTTTGTTTTTGGTACTGGGGATTGAACCCAGGAACATTTACTTCCAAGCTACACTCCCATCTTTTTTTTTTTTTTTTTTTGCGGTACTGGGGATTGAACCCAGGAGCATTCTACCTCCGAGCTACACCCTCAGCCCTATTTTTTATTCTTTATTTTGAAAAAGGATCTCACTAAGTTGCAGAGGACTTCACAAAGTAGCTGAGGCTGAGGCTGGCCGCAAACCTGCAATCATCTTGTCTCAGCCTCCCAAGTACTGGGATTACTAGCGTGGGCCACCCCCCTTCCCCCCTTAATCTTTTTGTTTTGAAACAAGGTTTCTTTAGGTTGCTGAGAACCTCACTAAATTGCTGAGGCTGGCTTTGAACCTGTAGTCCTCCTGTCTCAGCCTCCCAAGTACTGGGATTACAGGCATGCGCTAGATACCTGCAAAGCACTGAGAATAGGGTGATAAAACAGAAATGGTCCTTGCCTTAACGGAATTTGAATTCTAGTCAGAAAGATCAACAGAGGCAAGTGAAAAATAATTTGTAAGCATTGCTTGAACTAATATTTCCCTACGTTTATCTGAAGTCCCTTTTGCTTCCCACTTCAAAACTCATTATTCCCTACTAGAGAATATTATGCTAAGTGAGATTGGCCAGTCTCAGAAAGTGAAAGGCCATATGTTTTCACTCATATGTGGAAGCTAGAAAGAAATTGGGAAGCAAAAGGGATTTCAGAGCTGGGCGTGGTGGTGCACGCTTGTAATCCCAGAACTTGGGAGGCTGAGACAGGAGGATTGCAGGTTCAAAACCAGCCTCAGCAACTTAGCGAGGGACTAAAAGGGACTTCAGATAAATGTAGGGAAATACTAGTAGAATGATGGAAAGGGATTTGGGGAGGGAGGAAGGAAGGTGAAAGGGGAGACTTGAGGAAGGAAACCGTTCAGGCAATGCTATGTTCCTACATGAAGCTATCAATACCAATTTCAGTATTATTATGGGGAAGGGAGGGGTCTGGAAGGAAACATATCAAGTGTTGTGTGCATTTGTGTTTCTACCACTCTGAACCTCATTATGATGCATAATTACAATGTGCCAATAAAAAATTCTTTATTCTGTAGTTATTCTACTCTACACACAGTATATGGAAATATCTCATTTAAGCATAATGCTGTATTATGGATTCTGGTTGGTGTTCAGCAATCAGCTTATTTTTCTATGTATTCCCAGAAATTTTACAAGAATGTTAACAAATTTCTGGGGGAAGGAATATAAGTCTCAGTAGGCAACAGATAAACATATTTGTTATACTGAAAAGCCAACTTGAATTGACACACACCAAAAATAACACCAGTGAGTGTTGTTGGAAAACATTTATTGCAATACAGTGTCAAGAATTTCTTTTACAAAAATATGCCACTGTCTGGTACAAACAACTATAAAAAATGAGTTCATGCAAGAAAAGTGTGCAAATAATTTATACAGAAGGATTTAGCTCACACAGTATTAAACATTTTTGCATGTAATTGGTTTAACATACTTTTAATTCAACCAATTCTAATAATTTTCGTTTAAAAAAAGTACATGAAAGCTTCTAGGCTTCGGACGTGGACTATAATATACACTCCCTTTAGCCACTGTGATTGGCACTCGGGAGGCTAAAGATGGTGCCAAAGGCTCCCAACTATACAGTAGGGTTTGGCACCTTCTGTGCATCATTAGTTAACAAACACATCGATACTCAAAGACATGAAAAGTCACGTTCAAACCCCAGAAGTAATATTGTAGTAGATGGAGTTTTAAGAAGTTCAGAGTTTTGGAGCAGCCAGTCATTTTTTGACCAAATGGAGCAAGGCTTAATAAGTTTGGAGAGATTTTTCAGGAAGCTTTGTTTGCTGAGTTCAAGGACACTTTGAAAAATGCCCAGCAAAGTCACAAATATCATGGTCCCTTGCTCCTTGCTACCTCATGGCATAATAGTCTTTGCTAAGTGAAGATGCGGTTGAGCAGAGACTGAACCTCCACTGGATCTTGCAGCTGGTACTAGAGGAGGAGGAGGAGGAGATGGGATGGCTGGATTAAATGTACCTCCTAGTCTAAGGGGACAGGAAAGATCAGCTTGGTTACCATCAGAACCTCAGTTTCTAGGTAACAAGCTGCTGCCCAGCCCACATCTATTTTTAGAAGGGCCATCTTTGTAATAAGAATGCAAGTACCCAAGAGAAAAATGAATTTGTCTGCATACTTTATAGCAAGTAGGTTGCACTTTCTAGAATGCTGTCCTAAATACAGAGTCGGGGGTCTATAAAAACGTTAAGTGACCCCTCAACTTCTCCAGTAAGAATCAGGGTCTTAAAAGGTTTGGAAGACTTAATGGGCTGATGTCCATCATGGAGCAGTTTCCCAGGCCTTCCACAGTAGGGGTCTTGCAAAGAATCACATGGGGTGTCATGATTTTCCTCCGGCCATGCCACAGGGTGCTTGGGGTGGGAGGTAGAGGATGCAGAAATCAGGCCTTGGGAAGCCTCGATTACGTCTCAGCTCCACTGAGTACTGGGGTAGGGGGCTGTGGCACGTCCCCCCTAAATATTCTGGTGATGCTTCCTCTTGAAAAATTCCAAATTTTGCTCCCTCTAACAACCTTCCAAGTCTAACGTCTGGGGTAGGAGTTGTCTTCATGTGGAAAACCATAGAGGTTTTACCCTCCTTAACAAAATAGAGAAGAAAATATTGACTTTAAAGGATTATGACTTTGTTGTAGTCTTTAAGGGGTCAGAATATATCAAACAGCAATCCCTCTGCATTTGCCCAGAGATTCAGGGTGTTTCTGAGGTTTGTTTAAGCACTAATAGGGAGTTTTAGGCCAGCATCCAGTCAGAAGAGATGGTTCAGAGACTCAAGAGAGTTAGATACAGATTTAAAAACAAAAAAACAGATGTCAACATAGAAAATTATGATAGAGTTTAGTTTAAAAAACACACACATAAAATTACATTTAAAAATTCACACATAAAATATAGAGTGTTTGCATAGCAAGATGTTATTGCCCCACAGCCCAGCAGAAAAATATAAACTCAGGTGTATATTTTAAAATAAACATTGTGTTGAATGCTAAGAACCACACGCTGTTGAACATCTCCTGCAATGATTTACCTCCTTGTAAATCACACCGCTTGCTTAGACAAATGAAATTCCAAGCCCTTTCTCTTCTCCCATATAAAAACAACAGAAACAAGGAGCCCGTGTTAACAGTAAGCTCTTCGTGGGGAAGGGTTTGTGAGTCCACCAAGAAGAGAGCAGTGACAGTAACATAATACACACCACCTTACTTCACAGTTGAAAGTAGAATCCATCCTTTGTTGAGATTTCTGCAGTGTCAACCTTGTCCATCTAAAAATATTCCCTCCAAGCCACTCCAATATGAAGTGGATCATCACTAACCAAGTGCCATCTCAGCTGACACATCGGGGATGTTTTTACCTTGTAACTTTTACTCTTTTCTGCTTCCTGCCTGCCCATTCAACTGATTCATCTGCTTAAAGTAACAGCATTGGGTGGGGGATGATGTAATCTAGTTTAAAATGTTATTGGACTTTTTTTTTTTTCCTGGATCTTGCTATGAAATGAATATTCTTTCCATGAATGTTGGGCTTTCCTCTCAAGAGACACAAAACTTACTCCTTTGAGTTGGACCAAAACATGGCATCCTCATGGATACTTACTTATTCACGCTCTTGGGTCTGACTCTATCTTTCTCTGGAAGTTAGAATTACTTCACAATGAACACCAGTTTCTGGTTCTGCTTACAGAGTGTTGGGTAGGGGCAGGAGATACAGTAAGAAGAGTACAGCACAGCAGTCTATCCCTTCCAGCATTTTCCAGCACAGTGCCCCTTTTTGCTTTTACACCACGAGTTCCGAGACAGGGATTCTTTGTGCTTGTTTTTTAGGTCAGGTTGTCCTGGGTGGGTTTGCCAGTAGGAAGCTTATATCCTGTTAGTGCCCTGGGAGCAAGACTTTTCTTCTTAACTCGCTATACTCGTCCACTGTCCTCACACAAACCACGACGTCAAAGACAGACCATTTCTATTCCCTTCTCTCTCCCTCTCCACCTGCCGTTTCCTTCCTTATTCTCCTCTTCCAATGAAAGAGACCCATAAATGTTGGTTTCTTCTTTTTCATCCTTAAAAATTTTTCCTCAACTCTTGTCACACGCCACATCCAATCATACCAAAGGACACGGGGAGAGTCCACAGGCACCATCTTGGTAAATATTTCAGAGAACCCTAACCCTGTCCGCTGGGGTGGGGGTCATTCCTGACAGATACAGATTGTTGCCTGGGGTATGATGCACAGTCACCTGCATTGCCCGCTCTCAGTGAGACTGGTTGGCTAGTTTTGTGCTGACAGTCCAGAGCAGGCAATGTCGCTGGGACTGTAAACCAAAGGTGCCGTGAACTTCCCGCCTCCTCAGTTAGCATGCTGGAGTAGAGGTCATGAGTTGGTGGGAAGATGTGGAGAGCCAGGAAGCCCTAAACCTAAAAAGTTTCCAGAGCTTTCTACAGCAATGGCAGACCCAATGCCACTCCCCATCTTCAGGGAAGGTATTTGAGAGAACCTGAAAATTATGGAAAAAATGGCTTTTTTATTTAACAGTCTAGGCCCTGCATTCTCCATGTAAAATTGATTTAGAGGAGAAAACCCAAAACTAAATGAAACCAAACCAAAAAACCAACCAACCAAACAAACAAAAAAAGCCCTCCTAGGAATGGTGTTGTGACCCTCCAAAGCTCAACCTGTACAATAAAAATTTGTTCACTCACATTTGACTTTTCTTATTAGGGAAAATTCAATTGATTTAATCTTTTTTTCTTCTCAGGAGGATGATAATGAAATAAATACTGAGAAATCCTGGTGTAAGTATAGACATTGCAAAGCAAGAATAGTTTACTGGTCTTCTGAATGCTGATATGCGGGCAGGAAGAGGTGTTCAATCACTGGCTGTTCCTTGCCTTGTTTCAGTACCTGCTTAGCCATCTTTCCCCTCCCCCAAGGGTCAACACTTAGGGGTACCCTGTTCTTCAACATGAATGTGAACCAAATTCCTATTTCTGTGTCACTTATCTGCTAAGGGCATGCAGGTTCCAACTTTATTAAAAAAAAAAAAAGCAAATACAACTGCAAATATATGTACATTGTTGTAGAAAAGCAACATTCTATAAAAAGTAAAAAACAAAAAACATTCCCCACCCTCTTCTAAGAATATCTGACCATTAATTCATTAAGTCCTGAGATTTCCTTTCTTCCACAGTGACCTACTGGTATTGGCCTTGCAAGATACCCTGGGATCTTTATGTTTTAACTCTCTTTAATTATCTAGCCCTGAAGCAAGTTTAAATGAACTCCCTATTTGGCTAGAACTCCTGGCTTTATTTTTAATCACACTTGCAAAAAGCCCTTTCTCAGGCTGACTCAATTCTGATGTTGACTTAAAAGAGAGCTCCAGCTCATCAGCCCACCAAGGGGAAGAGCAGCTGGTAGACTGCTTAATTGACAGATGTGTAAAACCTGTCTTTTAAGCTTCAGCATTTGAGCTCCAATCAGTTTACAAACATAGTATATCCATGAGGACAGCCAAGGAATCCCAGACAAGCCTGGAAGTTAAACCAGAAGAAGGGAGTCTCCACTTGGAAGTTAAGCCAAAAGAAGTCTTCACCCAGAAGTTAAACCAGAACAAGGGCATCTTCACCCGGAAGTTAAACCAGAACAAGGGCATCTTCACCCGGAAGTTAAACATGAAAAAAGAAGTCTCAGCTACAGGGTGCCTCCTTGTATCTTTTCTGCTGTATGACTTCTGCTGGGACTGTTCTTCGTTGGCCTTCAGTTTCCCCGATGAACTACAACATGAAAGGGAAAAAGGCACCTGTACTTTGAGATTGTTCTAGGAAGGAGGGAACTCCAAAGAGAGACCTGTGTGCCTATAAAGGAAGTCTGAAACAAGATGAGGGTTGCTTCCAATATCCTTTCCATTTTAAATCACTTTTTATAGTGATTAAAAAACTTACAAGAAACACAGACACTGCCTATTGGATAATGCACGTTGTCAGAGAGAGCACTCTATGCTTTAAGAGGTAGACCATTGTGTGGTGTCTTGTAGGATGAGGCCTGATGCCCATGCAGGTTTCAGATGGGTGGCACTTCTTTGTCTTTTCAAAGCAAAATCAAAACCAAAAGCCCAAGGATTTCTTATATGTAGCTTTTCTCCTTCTTTTCTTTCTTTTTCTTCTTTTTTTGTCAAAACAAGTTTTCACATTGTAAACAAAGAGCGTTCTATTTTGTATTTCAGTCTTGCCTTTTTCTTCCTAGGGGACTATAAAGAAGTTTCCATGAATATCAAGAGAATTCCATTTTCATTGTGGACACAGAACACTTGCCCTTATAGTCTTGCTGGCAAATTGTTAGAAAAAAAAAAAGTTTATTTACAATATTTCTGCTTTTCCATGACCAATGCTAATGTGAAGTTCGCATTCTCAAATTCCCATCAGCAACTGCATCTCTCCCCTCCAAGGTCCTCAAAGACTTATCTGGGAAGTTTTGAGCCAATGTTTAAAATGTACACTATTTACAAAGGAAGTGTCCAAACTCTGTATTCCCAGCCATCCAATCAGCAGGGGGCCCTTCCAAAGTGTTGTCATGTGCTGGGATTCAGAACTTGAACAAGTTGATAAAGTCCTGGGGTGACAGTGAAGTGGAGCAGCTCTCTGGGTTGTTGGCTGTGCACGGATGGTCAGTACCCTGGAAAGGAACATTATGGTTAGGTTCCGGTTCTCAGAGGTATCGCACTGAATTTTGGCATCATAGAGCATTGCCCAGTTTCAAAACAATTCTCTGTCGAGAATACCACAGCCCTGGAAAAACTAAAGAGTTGTGCATTTGCACACAGAGATAGGAGAATTTGGAAGTGAATGAGTTATAGAGAAAAATAAATATGAGGGGATGAAGGAAATGAAGGTCTTCAAAAAAAAAAAAAAAAAACAAACAAGTGAAAGTTCACGTTTTATCTCGCAGGTGGAAGCTAGGGAGTAACAGTTGTATAAGAGGGACTTTAGATAATGGAGGAGAAACCCCAGGGGAGTGATAGAGGGAGTCTAAGGGAGGGCGTGGTGGGGGATTAATGAAGGAAACACTTTCACTGATGTTACATACTTATGTGAAATTATCCATGCCAATTTAATTATCATGTATGGGGAAGGGGAGGAGCCGGGAGAAGCTCACCAAGTGCTCTGTGCATGTATGTCCCTATCATTCTGAACTTTATCATGATGTGAGACTACAGTGCACCAAAAAAAGTATATTTAAAAAAAAAAGCTTCTCTCTTCCCGGTTCAGGCACCTGAGTTGGGGGCTGAGACAGTAAAGAGTAGGAAAGGACTTGGCCTCATATGCCTGGCCCTGTTGGCTCTCAAGAGACTGGGCTAGGGGTCTGTGGCAGCCACGTCTTAGACACATACCTTCCAGGAAAGAATGTGACAGTGTTTGCAAAGCTGCAGGGTGTCTCCATACTGCTCTTTCCTTGGGTAACATCGGACAAGCTTAAAATACATCTTCTTCCAATCCAGTTGCCCTTTGTCTGACAAAATTAATCGCTTGCGGATCTAAAAATCAAATGAATGGAAGTAATTACAGGGGAGTTCGTCAAGAGGATGGTTTGCGGTATCTGGTTCTCAAAAGATCTGCTCCCACCTGCTTCTCTCTCCCTTTTAAAATCTCTCCCCTGCAATAGCCAGGGGAAAACTATCAAGATACGAAATGCCTTCATAGCTCTTCCCAGTCTTTGAAAGAAACAGGTGGCTGGTGACATCTTAAGAGTGACCTCCTAAACTGCATTTGGATGGTCCCTTAAAGCTTGGGCTATCTCCATACCATACCACTCCAACTTTTTCTTTACTATAGACTCAAGTGATTATTTCCAGGGAGAAGCAGTACCTGCTGGGCAGTGTGGCTCTATTTTTAAATATTAGTGTCTGCATGAATGTTAGAACTTGTTGAACTCACACATCTATACGAAAAAGTTGGAAAAACAAACTTAAGACAGCATGATGAGAGAGAACAGGCCTAGAGTTGGTGTCTGAAGGCCCCAGTTCAAGTCCAGGGCCAGCGGCCTTCCCCAGAGAGCCACTAGCTAATTTGGGTATGCTACTTAGCTATTTGTGGCCTTAGTCTCTTCCTCTATTTAAAGTGGGCATGGTGATCCCAATCCTTCCCTGGGCTAGAAGAATAAAATGAAATGTAAAAGGACATGGGAGGCTGAGACAGGAGGATTGCAGGTTCGAGAACAGTCTCAGCAACTTAGGTTCTCACTAGCAAAACCCTGTTTCAAAATAAAAGATAAAATAGGTCTAGGGGTGTAGCTTGGAAGTAGAATGCCCCTGGGTTCAATTCCCAGTACTGAAAAAAAAAAAGGAAGGATAATTTGTGTTCAAATTTGATTAGGTTAAGGGTGTAACCTTTTTTTTTTTTTTTTCATTAAAACTAGGGAGAGGGAGGAGGGAACCCTAAGTCAAACCAGCCCACCCTGGAGGTGCAGAAGCAACCTCTCCTGCTGGAGAAGGATCCAAGGGAGCCTGGGCTGGGATGGAGGAGGGCTGACCTGCCGCTCGGAGAAGTGGTACTGGCAGAGTTTCTTCCACAGCAGCCGGTCCTCGCTGAGCACATGCAGGTCGGGGGCTGCCTGGCCCAGGCTGACGAGGTCACGCCCGTCACTCAGCCTCTGCATGATGTTCAGTTGTAAGCAGGAAGGCAGGTCGGTGAAAGTGAGGCCTTTGAAGGCAGGCTGCGGAGAGGAGGACGACAGTCAGCTGGGGGTCCAGGCAACGGCCTCTGCACTCAAGCCCGTTTATTGATCAGAGGTCAGAAGCAGTAATTCTCAGGCCGGGTGTGGTGGCACACACCTGTAATCCCAGTACTTGGGAGGCTGAAACAGGAGGATCACAGGTTCCATGACAGCCTCTGCGAGTAGTGAGACTCTGATCAACCTAGCAAGAACCTGTTTCCAAATAAGAAAATCGTGTAGCTTGAAGGTAGAATGCCCCTGCTTTCAATCCTCAGTCCCCCTGTCCCGCCCCCACATACACACACAGCAGTAATTATCCACATTCTACATGGAGAAAGAGGCCCCATGGCCGAGACTCACAAAGAATAGCCTGGAGTGGCTTGCGCTAATGGTGTCAGAGGATCTTACTGTTTCACAGAGCTCTGTGCTTTTACTCTAAAAGATGCTCCAAACCGTGCAGGCTGGGTTCTTGTGTTTCATTCAGTTCACTGCTCAATCATGAGGTTCGTTACCTTCCTCAATCACAAGGCCTCACTGCCCTGGGTGGAGTGCCCCAGCCTGCCCCCTGGTGCCCTCGGAGCCCTCCACACGGGTCTAGTCACCTGTGCTCAATGCCTAGCCCTGCCTGTCCCCTCTCCTGTCGCTCAGATGCAGCTCAACCTTAGCTCCTCCCACCGGCCTTTTCTGCTTTTCCAAGGAACTCTTTTTTTTTTTTTTTTTGCAGTACTGGGGATTGAACTCAGAGGCATTCTACCTCCGAGCTATACCCCCAGCCCTATTTTTTATTCTTTATTTTAAAACAGGGTCTCACTAAGTTGCGGAGTGCCTCACTAGGTAGCTGAGGCTGGCCGCGAACCGGGATCCTCCGGTCTCAGCCTCCCAAATGCTGGGATTACAAGCGTGCGCCACCACGCCCGGCTTTTTTTCCAAGAAACCTTGAATGGAATGTTCCTGCTGGAGTGTAAGCTTCTACAAGAAGACAGAGATTTTATCTTGTTTCACTGTAGTGGCCCCAGTGTCCAGAAGAGTGCCCAGTGCATAATAGGCACTCAATAAACACCAGTGGGATGAATGAAAGAGTTAAACAGGTTAAAAAAAAAAAAAAAAAAAAAAGAACTACAATACATAGACCCTGTGCTGGTGTGCATTTGTGTGTATGTGTATATGTATGTATGTATGTGTATGTGTGAATATATGTGCATGTATGAATGTGTATATGCACACATATTTATACCCCCATCCTAGGCTGTGTTTATATGTGTGTGCATGCGTGGGTATGAGTGTGTGTGTGTGTATATGTGTGTGTGTGTGTGCGCGCACACATGCGCGTGAATGCACACATTGGGAATGGCTAGCCCAGAACCTTTCAGTCTAAGTTCCGCCATCTATAGAAGCAGTGCTAGTCAAACTTGGGGCTCCATGGGACATTCCGAGAGCTGCAGGTCTGGGGATAATACATTGGCAATTAATCATGAGCTTCTCTAGGAGCTTCTACTACATCTCTGAACTCATACTCAAGCCCTTTATGGTTTTACATTTTTATGAACTCAAGATCATACACCCAGATCTACATCCTTGAAGGCAGGGCCAAGTTTTATACCCCTGCAGCCTGCTCCAGCACAAAAACCCCCTTTGGGTATTGCTTACTGTTCTGTCATTCTGTCACCTCTGAGAGGTTGCAGGGAAAAAAAAAAAAAGCATGAAAAACTCAGGGGAAAACATCCTCAGAAGGGGTATTAGTTTTTTTTGTTTGTTTGTTTTGTTTTTGTTTTTGTTTTGTGGTACCCAGGGCATTCTACTTCTGAGCTACACCGCCAGCCCTTTTTATTTTTTCGAAACAGGGTCTCGCTAAGTTGCAGAGGGTTTCGCTAAATTCCTGAGGCTGGTCTGGAACCTGCAATCCTCCTGTCTCAGCCTCCCAGGTACTGGGATGACAGGTGTGTGCTACTGAGCCCAAGTCTTCCTCAAGTTTTGGAGGAGTGAAACTCTGCAGGAAGCATATCAACCGCCCCCCCCACATACCCCCAAGCCAGAGGATTCCAGGGGTTACTCAGCCTCAGCAATCACCTCCTGTGTCACCTGTGAGGTGGGACAGGCATGTGGTGGCTAGTGGCCTTGAGAAGGGGCACTATTGAGAAGTCAGGAGGCGGCTTGGGCGGCGCAGTGGTGGACACACAGCAGATGCGGGTCCCCGGCACCCTTGGGAAGTCTGGCTCAGTTTCCCTGGGTTCAAAGAGACCGGGTTTCAAAGACTTTCTGAAGATCCTTCCAGCTCTAACAAAACAATCCTCAGACTTGGAGCGCCTTCGGCCTCCTGCTTCATCAGAAGTGTCTATGACTTGACAATTTATATCGCTTTGCTCCACCCCAGGCTGCTGGGCTGAACGTTCAATTGTCTGCAATGCTCAGGACTCTGAGGACTGCAGGAGGCCCTCGACCTTTTGTCGTTCATCATCTGCTGCTGATCATATGAGCTAATAAAACTGCCAGGAGCCTTTCTTTTTGTTTCCAGCACTTCAAAGCCTCTACTTTTTTGGTTAAAACTCCCAGGCCAATTATTACATTATCTCCTATTAAAGGCCAAGTCCACTTGGCAGAGTTCACTGTCAGATTCTCAAACCTGAACTTTTCCAAAATCCTTGCCCAGACCTCGTGCCAAGCCCTGATAAATGGTTAACTGCTTGTGTGCTTGCTTCTTTCTGAACATAAACATATAAAAGACAAATACATCATTCTTGCTCCCCCAGTTGAGCTTTTGGCTGAAATCCATTATACCTACCCTGCCCCCCAACATGTTTCAAAATACTGTTTGCCTAAAGCGCTGTCTTTACATTTGATTTCCCCGCCCCCATGAACCAACTCTCTTAATTTTTTTCCTCCATCCTTTAGTTTACGGATTCTATTTGCTAGTACAAATTGGTTCCAAATAATCAGACATGAAAAATTTGAAAGAAAACGAGATTATGTGCTGGGAAGATACTGACAGAACTTTGGCAAGTAGAAAGGATTTCCTATGACAGTTACCTGAATATTTTCACAGAATAACACACTTCTCTTTGGCCAAACTGTTTAAAAGTATGTTTTAAAATACACTCCAGACAGAAGTAATTAAGTCCTCTTTCTCTCTCTTTTTCCTCTGCAGAGCTGGGCATTTACGTGAAAAGCTCTTCAGAACTCCCTGGGTTCCAGCACAGCTCTCAAAATGATGCAGCTCAGAGCCCCTGAGGGCTGGGGCAGAGGACACGGTAGAAGAGGGGGCCACGGGGAAAAGTGCAGCCACTGCAGACAGGCCTGGGTCCATCCCTGGGCCAGATCCCACAGGTACGAAGGCCTCAGCCAAATGACACTGCCCTCTACATCCTCTGGTCTGCATCCCCAGATTCAATTGACCATGGACAGAACATTTTTTAAAAAGCTGAATCTAGACAGCACACGTATAGGCTTTATTCTTTGTCATTATTCCCTAAACAATACAGTATAACATCCTTCTTTCTTTTCTTCTCCTTCTTTTCTTTCCTTCCTTCCTCCTTTCCCTTTCCCATCACCTCTCTCCTTCCTTTCCTCTCTTCCTTCCTCCCTTCCTTTATTTTGTGGTGCTGGAGATTAAACTCAGGGGCATTCTATCTCTGAGCCATACGCCTGGCCCTATTTTATTTTGGAACAGGGTCTTGCTAAGTTGCTGCGACTGGCTTAGAACCTGCAACCCTCTTGTCTCAGCCTCCCAAGTAATGAGATTACAGGCACATGCCACCAGGCCCAGCTATAACATTTATTGATTTGTATAACATTTGTCTTAGGTATTATTATTATTATTATTATTATTATTATTATTATTATTATTATTTGCACTACTGGGGATTGAACACGGGCATTTTACCTCTGAGCTACACCTCCAGTCCTATTTTTTTATTCTTTATTTTGAAACAGGGTCTCACTAAGTTTCAGAGGGCCTCACTGGGTAGCTGAGGCTGGCCGAGAACCCGGATCCTCCGGTCTCAGCCTCCCAAATGCTGGGATTACAAGCATGCGCCACCACGCCCAGCTTTTCTTAGGTATTATGAATGATCTAGAGATGATTTAAAGTATACGGAAGGATGTGCACAGGTTACATGCAAATACTATGCCATTTCATATAAGGAACTTGAGCATCCACGGATTTTGATATCCTCAGGGGGCCTGGAATTCTGAGAACGACTCTACTCTCAACTACTTGGTCCAATTTTTCTCACTGATAAAATGGGGCAGTGCATATCTCACAGTGTTGCTGAGTGGAACACAAGGGTTTAATGCATGGAGGTACTTAGCACAGTGCCCAATAAATTTTAGCCATTAGTCCCACTTATAATTATCCACTAGGTGAGCTAATTAATACATGCGAAGGACTCAGAAGAGCAAGCCCTGAATACTAACATTTGACATCCTTACAGTCCTTACTCCTCATCAGGCATTGTTCTCCCTGCTTTGTATAGATGAACTTAAACTCTCCCTGGAGGGCTATTTCCTATTTTCCAAATGAGGAAAGTGCAGCACTTGAATAGCTTTCCTCCCTAATCCTGCAATTAATAAATTATCCCTGCCATCCATACTCCAGGTCAATATCCTAAGTGTGTTCCTTTGAACCCTGGACAAGTACTTTTGAGCAGGCAATGGGAGCAGGTGCCCCTTGAAACATTCATTCATGCGACTACAATGTACTGACAGCCTCCTGCTCTGGGCCAGGATAAGGATGGCGACGGGCACTGTCCTTTCTTTCTTGGTGGAGTTTATAAACCAATGGCTGGAGAGAGAAAACTACATATGCACGAGATGATTTCAGATCCTAGCGACTGTTCTGGAGAGGGTGATTCGATAGAGGCCTTAAGAGTTTGAATGTTCAGGAAGACTGTGAGCCAGGACCAAGTTCCGAGTGCGTGTGCAGAGAACAGCCCGGCTTGGCTCAGCATGTCAAGCAGAAGGGAGTGTGAGATGGACTTCAGTGTTTGATCTCTTCTGTATTAGATTTTATTGGATTAGAAAGTTTTTTCTTTCCTTTTTTTTTTTTTTTTAAGCTGGATCATTTCATTGAATAAAGAGTTGGAAGAAAACTGGATGGGAAAATTAAAAAGTTTTGAAACCATGGGATTAAGCTAGCTTTGCCATTTTAGGAATAAGATTCCAGGGTTCTGACCTCAGATCTAGCCCTAATTGCTGTGTAATGCTAAGAAAGTCCTTGGGCTTCTCTGGTCCGTACTCTAGGCCCACCCCATAAAGGGTAATAGTAACTACAATGGCTACCTACTAAAAGTGTTTGGGGACCAACCAAAGAGGGCTCTGAGGAAGCAATCCTGTGGAAATGCAAGGTATGGGGGTAGATGCAGCAAAGAGGGGGCTCCTGTAGGGTATGTAGAGGAAATGGCAAACTCTGGGCAAGTGTGACCATCTAAACGGGTGTTCTGAAATTGCCGGAGAGAAGACGCCCTCCAGAGAAATGAGACTTGCTCATTTACATCACTGGCTGGTAATCCTCACCCGGGCTCAAGACAGGAAGTATTAAGTCCAGGCCACGGAGCATGCTAGAAATCAGGTAGAAGGTGAGAGAGAAGAGTGGGATTTCAGTCTCAAATTCACATCGCCACACTAGGCTTCCTCTTGAGAGATGGGTGTGGGGTAAGTTATTAGAATAAGTGAGGTTACTGTTCCTAATAAATACACTCTCTGAAAAGAGCCAAATAATTGAGGTAGTTTCTGAAAGACAGCCTGCGTTTGTGCTCTGCGGTGCCATGCATGGAGGAGTGTGTACGCGTGTGCCTGTGTGGGTGTGTGTGAGTGTGGGTGTCATAGCCCAAGTGACTCTGAGGAAGTCATGTGGCTCTGAGGTTTCTAATGACTCCCTCGGTTCCAGAGCTCAAGAAACAAAGGCACAGAGAAGTCATTAACAGCAAAGAGCATGCAGTTTGAAATTTTCATCTAGTAAAATAGTTATTTTAAAAGGGTTACAGTAGGGGTACTCAAGAGTAGAACATGTTCCTAGCACGGAGAAAACTCCTGGCTCAACTCCCAGCACCCCGAAACAAACACAAAACAAATATAAAATAGTCCAAGGAGATGTCTTTTTTCTTCTTTCTTTTTGGTGCTGGGGATTGAACCCAGGGGTATTATACCTCTGAACTACACCCCCAGCCCTTTTGTTATTTTTTTTTATTATTATTATTTTGAAACAGGGTCTCACTAAGTTGCTAAGGCTGGCCTCAAACCTGCGATCCTCCTGTCTCAGCTTCCCATATCCAGGAGATTTCTGCATGCCACCTCCTCCTGCTATGGTGCAGCCCCAGCCTGTATCAGCACAGTCCCGGAAACCACTTGAACAGCCATGCAAATGATTAGATTAGAAAGCAAAGTGCTACGTGAGCTGCCTAAGTGTGTCTGTCCATTAGTGAGTCCTGAGAAATGACACCAGTGTTCCTTGCACATTTTTTGTGTGCCCCAGTCTTCCTGCTCACTATCAAGAGGACAAGAGCTGAGGGTGAGTTACGTTTTGAAAGCCAAAAGAAACTACTAAAGCAGGTGGCCATGCTCTGCTGGTAACACAGGGCTTTTTTTTTTTGCTTTGGGTGAGAATTGTTCTTCATTTTGTGCACATATGTTCACAGACTTCAATCAAAGGCTTCCTTTGTTATAACTACCAATAACTGGAAATAGAATTTTAGAAGGCTGGTACCAGTTCTCCAAGCCACTGGTCTATTGTATTCAAGACAACATCTCAGAGCTGCAAAGAACCCATTCTTTATGAGGCAATGGGCCAAAGAGATTTCTGAATGCCACTGAAGGTTTCAGAGGGACAGCCAGCATCTCCCCTAACGCCAGGTTCCCACTTTCTCCTGATACTTCCCGCTGGCTGTTATCTATCTTCTTCCACTTACTTTGATCCTGTTTTGCCATGTTCTTCTTCCCACTCTCCCTTTATTAGGACTCCCCCCACCCCCACCCACCCCTCAGCACCAGGATAAAGAATGAAATCAGAGGAGGCCACACTCCTCCATCACCAGGGTGAACTCCTGGCGAGGCCACCCAGCGCCCGAGCAGAGGGGCCAGTGGCCTGGAGCAGGCTGGGCCTTCCTGCTTACCCTGGTAATCTGGATGTTGTTCAGCTGCTGCTGCCAGTGTAGAATCGTCTCCATTCGATACACCCACATGTTAATGTTTCCAACCAGCACGGACTTGCCGACTCTCTGGACCAGGGTGCATAAGGAGGTGTAGAGGGTCTGCAGCAGTTCCCTTATTAGTCGAATGTTTTGCTGGTCTTCAAGGACTTGAGTCGAGACAAAAAAAAAAAAAAAAAAAAAAAAAAAAAAAAAAAAATCAATGTCATGATACTGGAACACTGTGTATTTTATAAGTGTGCTTTTCTTCTTCTCTGTCTGCTCCTGTTACCCGGGCACTGCCTCTGGGGAGATGGTTTTCTTTCTCCCTAGTGTTTATTCTACACTTGGCCAAGCTTCTGCACTCAAGGCTAATGGGTAGAGTTTCCGTTATCTAGGTCCCTCTTTGTTCCTCCTCCCTGATTTTCTCTAAAGCCCCTTTCTCTTTCCATTGTTCCCCCAATGGCTCACCTGGTCAGAAAGCCATTTCTTTTGCTCAGCAGTAACATTTTTTAGACAGTCATCAGGAGGAACATGGTTCTGGGGTTAGGAGCTTGAGGCCTACTCCTGTCTGGCTGATCTCTGTGTGACAGTGGACAAATCACTTCTCATGGACCTCAGTTTCCCCATGTACAACGATTCAATTGAGCCAGAGACTGAAGGTTCCCTCTAGTTCAAGTAGTCTATAAGCTTATTCTGCCTTGCACACAGCTCAATTTTCTAGGAATCTGGAGGCTCGGTAGCCAAGGGTGGGACTTGTGCTCTCACTGAGAAGCCTGTGAGGCTTAAGGCAGGGAAGTGGACACTTCCAAAGACATAAGAGGGTGATGGTCTCATTCTTTGCTAGGGGTTTCGTCTGTACCCCATTCTGATCTGGAATCTGGCATCCCTGAAATGCAGCTAGAATTATGCATTTCCATCCACTCACATTACTCTAACAATATGTCTACTCTATCAGAAAATCCATCTGCCTATCCCCAGGCCTATAAAAAGAGGCGAGATAGGGCTCACCTTTCAGAACCACTTTTTCCAAAATGTTCATGAAGTTCTTTTGGGCGATGCCGCTCAGGGATGTGAGCTGTGACTTTGCTATCAGCTCCAACAGCTGTGGATAAAAATAGAAGTTGCCAGGCTTAGACTCCAGAGATATTTTTCTCTTCTAATCTTCACTTTCGAGTCACATGACATGTAGATACTGACTGACAGAGAGAGATAAATGGCACGCAGGGCCACTGGGCAACAAAAAACAGATGCTCAAAGTGAAAGACAAATTGGGGGTAATTCAAAACCCATGAATCGGGCTGAATATTTAATTGCTCTTTTTTCTTTAACATATAAAAACTTTTGGCTTCAGCTGGGGCTTATCCATTCTACTTGTCCAACTTTAGCAAGTGAGGTTGACTGTACCTCTGGAGGGAACAAAACCTCCCATGACCTGTGAATACTGGAATTCTGCATAATCATCCCAGCGGGAATCCTTGAACTTGAACTCTTCCTTACTGTCACCGACCTCTCTCAAGGCACCTAAAAGCTCATGTTCACCAAGCATGTGTACTTTCCAAGATGTAGAGGTTTGTTTCCAGATATCTCCTGCCTAAGCAGTGCTCAGTAAATACATTAATTAGGATCTCTTACTGCACTCAGCTTCCTATAGAAAAAAGCAATCACAGGAAGAGAGAAAGTCAAGAATGTATGGTATGTATACCTATTTTTACCTAGAGGCTGGGATGTCACTGTGGCTAAGAACTTGGGACCTCTGTAGCTCTAAGCCTCAATCAAGTCTTGATTCAAACACATTTCCTCTGTGATTGGGAGCAAGGCATTAACTTTCTTGGTGCCCCAGTTTCATCATCTCTACTAATATTACTTAGACTCCCCAAGATTGCTGTCAGCTTTAAATGAGAGAATATTTGTGCAGCCTAAGGCACAGTGCCTGGCACAAATTAGGTCTAAGTAAAAGGTTGATTGGTTCATAAAGGACTATGCCCCATTTATACCATCCCTCTATTACTTCCAAACAAAAAGAAATCATCACTGAAGTTGTTGCATCTGTAGGTGAACATCTGTGAATGTTTCTTGTCTTGAATGGAGAAGTTCCGTACATACATGACATGATTAAAAAAAAAAAAAATCCCAAAGATTCTCTTGTTGAAAAGTGAAACTTTAGACTTCAAGGGGTCTTACCGACCATGTAGTTCAACCTGTTTAACAGATGAGCAAAGTGAGGCCTAGGGGACTAAACTTTACAAACCATTCCACAGGCAGGGACTCAGCAGGGTCGGCCACACGGGAAAATAAGAGGACATACTTCATGCTTTCAAAGAGTCATCAAATGAAAGATTGATATAAAGTGAAAACAGTTCATTTCAGAACTCACCAGGGACCCTCAAGAAAAACTAACCAGAGGCAGATATGGTAGACTAGACTTAGAAAACCAAGACCCTCTTCTTTCTTGGAATCTCTGCTCTTAGGGAACTTTCTAAGAGTTTCCTCTGGCCAGGCCCCCACCCAACTTCATTTTGGGTCCATCAACACTGACGTTAAGGCTGGGGGAAGAAGCAGAGTGAAACTTTCAAAACCAGGTTGCAGAGGGGAGCTGAAAGCTTGGATCAAGTCCTAGGCATTCAAAGTGCCCCTGCTTCCAAAGCACTTGTTAAGCATTTTGTCTCTGCTGAGCCCTCTAGGTACCTGTCAAGCATTGTAGAGACTTAATTTCCCGAACATAATTTTACTTTAAATTGAAATAAAAAGCCGGGAGTCACCGGTGCGTGCTTGTAATCCCAGCATTTGGGAGGCCGAGACTGGAGGATCTGGGTTCGAGGCCAGTCTCAGCTACCTAGTGAGGCACTCCGTAACTTAGTGAGACCCTGTTTCAAAATAAAGAATAAAAAATAGGGCTGGGGGTATAGCTTGGAGGTAGAATGCCCCTGGGTTCTATCCCCAGTACTGCAAAAAAAAAAAAAAAAAAAAAAAAAAGAAAAAAAATTGAAATAAAACAATAACAACAATCCAGTACCCAACCTGCTTTTCCTGCAGGGACTGGTTTGCTGGGATTAATACTGGTGATCTAAGGCTGAAAGTCAGGGGCTGACAGAATGTTGCTAAGGGAGGAAAGAAATCAAAACACCGGTCGAGGCCACGTGCACGGATGGTGACCACACTGAATGCTCCCTGCCTATCTGGTTCAGCTCTGCCACCAACTAGCACGTGACAGTCAAGAGAGGCGTGAAGCTGGCACAAAGCGAATGGACAAGCCTTTCATTTATCTCCCTAACCAACGGCAAGATCCAGAAGGCAATGGTTTATTAATACCCTGAGCCTCACATGACCAGCACAAAGCAAGATGAAAGAAAACAAAACCCTGGAGCCGCACTTGAGGCAGTCGGCTGCACTGTGACTCATCACTGGCAGGGAGGTGCGTCGAGGGGGTGGGTGGAGCGCCGCAGCGCTCTGCCTGAACTCCATCCAAAACCCAGATTCCATGTGACTACCAACTCATGAGGGTGTCAGTTCTAATCTCATCTAAAAATGCACCAATCACAAGAACATGAGAACACCAAAGCCTATGACTATGCATTTAAAAGGAAACAAAAAGGCCTTTTGACTGGCTTGAGGTTATCTTCTTTGACTAAGATGGGGAAGGAAGGGAGCCGCAAAATTTGATCAACTGACAGCAGGATGACATGTCAGCCGCCCTGTTTCATTCTGTCTCAAGGGAAAGTCCCCCTTTTCATTGCTAGGCAGCTGCGGAGCCCTGGAATAGAAGGCCTGGATTCGTCAGCAGGGTGACCTTTGCAACTGTCATTCATGGAGCAAGTACTCGGAGTGTCCACTCTGTCCTAGTGTGGTGGCAGGTGATGGGGATATGACAACAGGGACCCAGGATCCCTAGGCTGCTAGAGTTTACTGTCCAATCATTTCATCCCCCTTAGCCCAGTTTCTTCCTTTCTAAAATGGCAATTAAAAAAAAAAAAAAAGCAAAAACAAAAACTACCTACTTCACAGGATTGTTAGGAGAATCAAATAAAGTAAATATGTAAAAATCTGCTGTAAATACCAAACATAAGGCATTATTATTATTGCATATTTTTCTTCCCTTTTCCAAATCCCAGCCTTTTCGTGTAGTTAAAGTTGACATCTGGGGTTATCAAACTTCTTCTGTGAAGGGCCAGAGAGTAAATGTTTAGGGTTTCTCCTCAGTAACACTTAGCTCTGCAGTCATAGTACAAAAGCAGCTACAGACAATATGTGAATATATGTCAAGGGTGTGCTCCAATACAACCTTCTTTACAAAACCAGAAAGAGGGTCAGATGTGGGCCCTGGGCCATAGTTGGCCAACTTCCGGTGTAAATCGTAGAGTTCAACAGTGAGGGCACCAGAGTCAAGCTGCCTGCCTCAGTCTTCCCACCTGTAAAATATACACAATAATGGTACCTACTTGAAGTTGCCGTGGAGAGTAAATGTGTTCACAAAGCACTCACGACTACATCCGGTACACAGAATATACCCAACAGATTATTACCATTGGCTTTTATCGCAATACAGAGAATACTGCTAGGTAAAATTGTTGCCAGGCAGAAAATGGGGAACAGGGTAAAATACAGCTCACTTAAAGATCCCGTATTTCTATTGTGCTGTCATTTAAATGCTTTCAATTTTAATATTCCTTTCTGTCATTTTTATTATGTTTGTGATACATTTAATAGCTCCCTGTTGGTAAAAGCTAACGTTGACACTTTTTTTTTTTTACTTGCAAAGATGCATCTACCATGAAGTTTAATTTTGCTAACAATAACAGGTGTTTACTATGTGCCAGAGAATGTTCTAGGCACTTCATAAGCATGATCTTGTTTAATCTTCAACGACAACCCAATTGAGGTAGGTTCCTCATTTGACAAATAGAGATACCAAGACTCAGAGAAGTTAAGAAATTCATCTAAAGACAAACCAGCAGTGGTAACGTGGGAGCCATGACTTGAGCCCAAATATGTCTAACAGGGCATGTACTTAGATAGCTTGAGGACTTCAGTGTCTCAAGGCCAATCCATTTCACACGTAGGGCCAACTTTTACTCTAAAAATAGCAACAATACTATGCATTTGTTATGTTCTGGGGACATGGAGTTTGGAAATTCATATCAACATAATGCTGTGACTGATGATCAACTTTGTACTTCAGGGAAAAATAATACACGGAGAGTGTTAATAGCATGTTCAAGAGGAGGCAAGCACCTTAAGTCGACCTTTAGGTCTATGTTCTGGATCAGCATGATGGCACAGGTCCACGACCATTAGATAGTGCTGTGTGGGACCACCAATAGCAAAGAGGCTAGAATTTGTTAATCTTATTTTTGTGTTTAAGAGAGCTGTGTGACCCAGGGAGGAGGTTTGTATGTAGCCATTTATTTACCACGATGACCGAGCCAGTTGAATTTGTTGCCCTTAGCCACAAGAGGAAAAGAGAGCCGAGGAAAACGTCTTGTTTGGAAATGGCTGCTTGTTTTCTACTGGCCAAATTTTAGCATCGGTGCCAGTAATTTGTGGCTGTGTTTAAGGAGAGGTGGGAGGGGCGGGGGAAGAGGGAGGAGGGGTCTGAGCTCCTCCTGAATTCCATGGTGTCATCACCGTGTGGTTGGGCAGTGTGAGGCTTCTACATGACCTGTGGGGACTCATGCAGTAATAGGCATGGCGGGTGCTGTGCTACTAGAGGAAGGGATGGCGGTCACCGCCTGCCCAAACCACATCCTGCCCTTCAGCGTCAGCCCACGCTGGTTTTGGAGACAATGAGCTTCAGAAAAATCTAGTTGCGAGCAATGGTAGAGAGCAAATCTCAGAGTGCCTGTGAACCACAGTTGGAAGTGATATGTGGAAGGCGAGCGGGCCGAAGGGAGATTTCCTTCCAACTTCACTTTACTCTTATCAAAAGCAGGTTTCTTTTCTTCCTCTCAGATCATCCTAGCATAGCACTTGTATTAAAAAAAAAAAAAAAAAAAAGTAGCAGTTTATGTCTCTTCTCTGCTTCAAATTCTCAAATGGCTTCCCTTTGCACTTAAGGAAAACCCCAAGCTCCCTACCAGGACGGGCAAGGTTCTTCTGGCTCTCTCCTCTTCCCGCCTCTTTTTTCAGTGTCCCTAAACTCATTCTGCCCTGCTACCCAGGCTGACTTCTGTTCCTTGAACAGGCCAAGCTCAGTTCCACCTTGGGGCTCGGCCTCGGCTGCATCTCAGCATCCCTCAGTTCAAATGTGTCTGCCTGGAGCTCAGAGAGACCTTCCCTAACAGCCTATATAAAAACTCCCACCCCCCCTTTGCCATCTTTACCTTCGGTTCCATTGTCCTTCATTGTTCCCTGTACGCATGGCTGCGAAGACCTTGGCTCACTAGTCTAAGCAGGAGACCCACCTCAAGACTGCAGGGGTAGTCCTGGTTACTGCTCTACCCTGGTATGTCAGGCGCTCAGCAAGTATTTGGTTCTTATACATTTGTCTTTTAGAATCAAAGAACTGGAAGAGACCCAAGGAACAATTTACCCTCCTGCTTCAGATGCGGTGGTTCGTGATGGTCAAATGACATAATAAGACCAACAGTAGGTTGTCCGTCTGGACCGTCAGTCTGGTACTCACCTGGGTCTCGTATCAGACTTGTGCTTTAGGAGCAGTATGGGGGCCTAGGAGTAAATCACTTACCACGCAAATATATCTCAAACACTCTCCAGAAGGGCAAGAAACTCAAGATCTAGAGGGTCACTAAACAATTGGGCCTTCAGTGGTATCGAAAACAGGAGCTGCCCTTGCCCTAGTTTAAAAGGTCAAAACTACACCGAGGTTTACCATAAGGCTGATACCCAAGCATACTCTGTCTCACATGGGATATTGTTAAGGACATAATTGATGCCCCAATTCCTCCATCTCCTATGATAGCGGGGGCTCTGCAACTTGATTGGAAATCTGCTATCGTTATCAAAGGCAAGAAAGAGTTCCACTCTCAAGAAGTCCTGTCACATCTGGGTGCCCACAGGAAGGTTATGTCTTTGCAATAAACTCTTGGTTATATTAGGCAGTGCCTCTTTCTGCACTGAGCGCCCTGTTCTTCCAAGACCCTTATTTATTCAGCGGATAACACAGATTACAGACCTGGAAAGTTTCGTCCTGACTTTGAGCTTGAACACTGACAAGTTGGAAGAGGGAAAAATTCAGCAACATTAATAATCTCTGGGCATGTCAAGATTGGGTAAATATTATTTGCAAGTGAAACATCTCTCTGAGGGAGTTAAAAGAATGGGGGCTGAGTTTACAAGAGAGAAACTTGCCTTTCCATCTTTCATCTCTCCCAGTTACTTCTGAACTTACAAGGGTGCCTTACTGTGTTGCATCAATCTGAGCAGCAATGTTTGGTTCAGTGATTGTGTGATTGTGTGTGTGATTGTGTGTGTGTGTGTGTGTGTGTGTGTGTTTATGGTGCATATTATGGGGAATTGAACCCAGGGGCATTCTACCTCCTAGCTACATCCCCAGCCCTATTGTTTAGTTTTATTTTGAAACAAGGTCTTGCTAGGTTAATGAGAGTCTCACTACTTGCTTAGCCTATCCTTGAACCTGTGATTCTCCTGTCTCAGCCTCTCAAATACTGAGATTATAGGCATGCGCCACCATGCCTGGCTATCTTGTTTAAACTGGCCTCCAACTTCCATGAATCTATGCGTGTGTCATTGTCCTCAGCGCTGAGCCATCGTCTCTCCTCTTCACTTCTGTTCTTTCCCATCTCTGGGTTTCTGTTCATGCCATTTGTCCCTCAAAGCCCTCCATCTGCCTTTCCACCTGGACAAATCATGGTCACCCTTCAAGGAAGGAGACTCAGCTTCTACCTCTCCCAAGAAGCCATCACCAATGCTCCTAGACAGTACCAAGCCTAGCCTATTGGTTAAACAGTTATATCTTGTTCAAAGTAGCCCAGAAGCACCTGACAAGCAGGGGTCAGGTCTCACACGATTCTCAAGTGGCTAGGGCACAGTGGGTATGTGGGATCAATACAGAAATACCTGTTCAGGGACTTTCTTGAAGCACTTTGCTGCGAATGGGGACGTAGCAGAAAGATAACGTGAACTCTCTGCTCCTTGACACTGGAGACCTCTTTTAGTGGAATCAAGAGGCCTTTAAGGTTTTGGGGTGACAGATACCCAGAACACAGTGTCAAATACCCCCAGGAACATCTCTCTTTGGATGGGCAAAAGTCTGTTGAATTGGCACTTAAAACTTAGCTGTCTAAAACTGTCTAATTTGGCATATCCCTCTTTATGATAAGGACCAGCTCAGCCTAGACAGTAGGTAGATTTCTACAGAAAGACATATTTCTGAGCTGGTGGTGCATGCTTGTAATCCCAGTACTTGGGAGGCTGAGACAGGAGGATAGCAGGTTTAAGGCCAGCCTCAGCAACTTAGTAAGGCCCTCCACAACTTAGTGAGATCTTGTTTCAAAATAAAAAACAAAATAGGGCTGGGGGTGTAGCTCAGAGGTAGAATTCCTCTGGATTCAATCACCAGTAAACACACACACACACACACACACACACACACACACACACACACACACAATAATACAAATAAATCAATTTCTGAGCCTGTGGTAGCATATATCTAGATTCTGAGTCCTCAAGAAAAATATACAAAACAGGCATACTTTTGATCCAACAGTCTCCGAAAGAAAAATCAGATAGAAAAATACTAACACATCACAATTCCAAACACTTCTGAGAGTTATTTTTACAGGGGGTCACGGCCCTGCATGGCCGACTTTGTTGCTGACGCGGTGGCTGGCCTCCTTCCCTCCATTCCAGATAACACCAGCTTTAAGACCCTGGTGGCTAAGGCCTCCCTCTACCCCAGGAAGGCCACCAAGTGTGTGCAGCACCAAATCAACCCAAGGCCATTGTGGCAGAAGAACCTGCGTGAAGGGCCAGGCTGCTCAGGCACATCACGACCCACTGGGGCTTGGCAGCCACAGGCCCTTAATTTAAGGCACTGGGTTTAAATTTGAGTCATTGGGCCATATTCAGCTTTTTTTTGTTTGCCAAACCGCCAGTCAACTTAAACTAAAACATGTTTTTTGGAAAACACTTTTCGGGGGTGGTAGGAATGCAGTAAGTAACTGGCTGGAAATAGTCACAGAGACTTAGGGTGGTAATGTTGAAAAAAAAAAATGTGCACTGGGATAGGCGGTGGTGTTTTTTGCTGTAGAGGGGACCGAGAGAGTGGGATCGCCACTTTGTTTGTCCTTCCTGATCCACTAACACATGGGTCCATTTACTCCAGTCAGGAAATTGGTCCTCCAGTTCTGCATGACTGTCTTGGGCTGATAATGGCAGCTACAGTTACCATTACAGTTGGTCTCATTCTCCTCCCACAGAGAGGGCAGGGAGCGGTGATCGAGGTCATCCTGGCCCGAAGCCCTCTCCTGTGAGTGTGTGTGTGTGTGTGTCTGTGTGCGTGTGCGTGTGTGTGTGTGTGTTCATGTACACGGGAATATCTCAATGATTATGAAAGAGGGCAGGCTCCATTCTGCATTCCCTATTCAAGCAATGTGGTAGACAGGAGAGAGAGCACTGCACCAGGAGTCAGAGGACCAGGTTTAGGTCCCATTTCTCCCTGCCTCCCTCCCTGGCTAGGTGGCCCTGTGCAAATCACTCAGTTCCTTGGCCTCTGCTTCCTCTTCTCCAAAATGGGTAACAACCTCTGCCCACTGTACAGCCTGACTGTGCCCACTGAAAAAGTGGAATTACCGGGATGAAATCAGCAAACTGCAAAGCAATAGACTTATAATTTGGTAATTGGTTGCATGTGGGATGTCAGAAGCCATTAGAAATCATGAGTTTCCGAAACACTGCTTTTCCAAGGTGTGTGGCTCCCTCCTGCTTAACATACGCTGTTGCATACGGCAGTCTCCCCCTCAAAGCCTCTTCTCAAGTCTGCAAGGTCCCTCTCGAGTCTTACTGAAATGAACAATCATCACCCATGCTTCGGACGTCTTACCACCCATGATCAGTGTACGGTGCGTTGCTTATCTCATGTAGTGTTGGCTGAGCTCTGAGGGGGGCGCTGTGGTCATCACGCCTATACTACAGGTGGATGAGTGAGGCTTGTCCAGGGTCACGCAAAACCAGCGTGTGGCAACCCCTTAGCTGATCCCGAATTCAAAAACACACTATGCTACTTTTGTCCAGAGCGAGTGTTCTGCTTCAAGGTTCTCTGAACAGCTCCCAGACTTGCTGGCTTCCATCTGTTGCCCTGGGTTCTATCCCTTTTCATGACCAGTTCAAACCCCACCTTTTCCCTGAAAACTTTTTCAGGGATCCTGCCTGCCCTTAGTGATCCCGATTTCTGAAACTGCACAAGCCACCTGGCTCTGCTGCATTCTTGGCACTTTGCAAACTCTGTCTAATGGCGATGGCCCAGGTGACTTCCTTCAGTGCACTGTTCTCAAATCTCCAACTGGAGAGTAGAGCTGGGGTCAACAATTCTTTCTGTACAAGGCCAGACAGTAAGTATTTTAGCTTGCAGGTCATAACAACGCTGATGCTCAACTGAACCCAACTCTGCCATTCAGCACGGAGAAAGTCCCAGACAATATCTCATGAGTGAGCACAGGTGTGTTCTGATAAAATGTTATGGGCACTGCAATTTGAGTGGCATATAATTTTCATGTGTTATGAAGTACACTTTTAATTTTAAAAAAAATTGGGAAATATACAAATCATTCTTAGCTTGTGGGTCCATTCACACATACGTGGAAGGCTGTGTTGGATTGAGGACCGGTAGTTGGTTGATTCCTGCTGTAGACCTTAAGACAGAGTTGTATCTATTTTATCTTTCGATTTCTCTCTCTGGCTAGTGGTAGGGTCAGGTGAAAATAGCGTAAAAATTTTGGGGTAAGACAAGTCTGAATTTGAGTCATAGCTCTACTCAGCAATAATACTTAGCTATTGGTTCCACATTTTTTTTGTTTTTTGTTTTTGGACTGGAGGTTGAACCTAGAGTCAGTCTATCTCCAAGCTATAACCTGGCTCTGTTTTCATGTTTTAATTTGAAACAGGGTCTTACTAAGTTGCTGAGGGATTCTGCTAAGTTGCTGAGGCTGGTCCTGAATCTTTGATCTTTGCTCCTCTTGTCTCAGCCTCCCTAGTACTGGGATTATAGGCATATGCCACTACACCGAGCCCTTTTTAAGCCATACTTATTAGCACTATTCCATTTCTTTTCTTTTCTTTTTTTTCTGTTTTATCCCAATAATGCAGTTTTCTCAAGTGACTCTCTGGGAAGCAAGGGCAGTTGTTTGGGTAAATGTCGGTCTTTTCTATCATTGGGTCTCACTGGGAGAATGTAAGGATTTAAAAAATATACACCCATTCTAAGCAGCTTAGCCATCCCACAGCAAATTAGCAAATCTTTGCCCCAACTGTATCTGGCTTGCAAATTGAGACTTCCCATTTTAATTGTCCAGTAAACATGGCAGAATATGCTTAAATCCCACTTCCTTCCTGAAAAATAAGTTATAATGCATTTTGAAAATGATATAACATTATCATGTCCACCTATATTCTACCACTCCCCGCCCCACCCTCCCTCATTTTCCATTCCCACAAAAAATGCAGGTATCATTACCCTAGTTTTATAGTTTGGAGAGATAAAGTGATTGATAGGCAGAAGGTTATCTCACCTAAGTTTTTTTTTTTTTTTTTCCCCAGCACTGGGAATTGAACCCAGGGGCATTCTACCTCTGAGCTATATCTCCAGTCCTATTTTTTTTTTTTTATTCTTTATTTTGAAACAGCGTCTCACTAAGTTGCGAAGGGCCTCACTAAGTAGCTGAGGCTGGCCACCAACCCGGATCCTCAGCCTCCTCAGCCTCCCAAGTACTGGGATTGCAAGCTGTGCACCACCATGCCCAGCTTCAGCTAAGTTTTGAACTTTGAGATGTAATGTGGGAGGGGCTACCCTGTTTCCATCACTGCATTCCTGATGGACCAGAGTATACACTCTGGAAGTCATAGACAGAATTTAATGCCTCAGCATGTCTTATTCAAATATGCAAACGACCACATTTGGGCTCCAAAATCATTTCTGAGCTGGTTTGCATACTTGAAAACTCATTGTGATCACCTGGCAGATATTTTATTTTACTTGTATTTATTTATATATTTTTCTATGGTATACTGGGGATTGAACTCAGGGGCATTCTACCTCTGAGCTATACCCCCAGCCCTATTTTACTTTTTTGTTTTGAAAGAGGGTCTCCCTAGGTTGCTGAGAGTCTCACTACTTGCTGAGGCTGTCCTTGATCCTTTGATCCTCCTGTCTCAGCTTACCAAGTCCTAGGATTACCTGGCAGCTATTTTAAAATGAGCAGAACCTGGGTAAAGTCTTCAACCACTTAAATCAGAAGCTCTCGAGGTGGGCCTCTGAAGTATAACATAGACTGAGCTGAGATCCACTTTATTCTCTGGCCTCTCTCTACCCTGTAGCCATACTCACCTTTTCCTGGTTACCAACTTTCAACCCCAGCACTAGCTCAGGCCCTGGGGGCTCCTAGTCTTGAGGTGGAAGTCAAGCTATTTTTGTAAGTGGCCTTCCACACACAGGCAAATTGCTGCTTCTAAATATTTTCACTCATCCTTAAAACACATGGCTAAAGTTGTATTTAATTCATTGGAGGTGTGTAGGGGAGGGAACAGGGACAATGTTCACAGTTGGAAGCCAACTAAAATGACATACAAATGTCATATAAAAATCTTCCCAGTTTAGAGTTACATTTTTTTTTTTAGATCACCAAAATTCCATGGAACTTTTATGCTAACGAATAAAAATGATGATGTTTTGAGATAGCAGTGTTGGCCACCTCTTTTATTACCGGCTGCATGCCTCTTTTGTGGAAGATAACAGCCAGCATGAGCATTAGAACTTTTTCTTTGTGTGCATGGTGCTAGGCAAGCACTCTACCACTGACTGAGCTACATCCCCAGCCTTTTAAAATTTTATTTTTGAAACAGGGTCTCTCTACTTGCTAAGCTAGCCTCAAACTCGAGGTCCTCAGCCTCCCAAGCAGCTGAAATTACAGGTACGTGCCACACTATAGCCACACTGTCTGCATGAACATAAGGTATTTTTGAAGATGTACATCAGCTTTAAAAGTCTCTCCCCCTCCCCGCCATGGCCCTCAAAATTGGTTTAGTTCTTTATTGGAACCAAGCAGTCATTGTGGCATTAAGCCACCATTAGGTCAAAGTAGTAAGATAGGGACAGTATGTTGGCAAGCTACTTTGCAGAGTTGGTTTAAGGATAAGAAGAATATATGAGAAGTATATTGAGTTCCTACAAAGAAAAACCTCAAGACACAGTGCCTATCATTAAAATGTTTTAAGTTCTCTATAAAAATAACATATTATTTCTCAAATTACAGGGGCCTCTAACAGTGAAGGGGAAAAAAAGATTGTGCTTTCCAAAATAGAAGTATTTTTCCACTATTTCTGAACCTATCAACTTTGAAAGCATTCAGTACTTTCTGACTTTGAGATTATTCAAAGGAAAGTACTCATGGTATATTTTGCAACTAGATACTATCAGACACAAATTCTTCATGCTAAGTCTTCATCAAGTGTAGATTCCCCAAATATTATCTTTGAAAGGAGAAAAACATTTTAATCAACTAAATTGAAAAGGCATCTTACAGGGAATCAACAGTAGCTTTGGTAAGCAGGTAATATTAAATATTAGGAGCTGACTTTGCATGATGGAATCTAGTCTGCAGTGTACATCCATGTATAATGCATCCTGGGTTTCCACAGATCACCTATGAAGTTGGAGCCAGTCCCTCTTACAGAGATGGGAAAGCCTCCTTTTACAGGGACACTGAAAGAGCTGGACATTAGTGGAGCTGGGACCAGACTTCAGGACATTTTACTGTAAGTCCCCTGCTTACACAAAGGACTTATTGTAGCAGTTGAATGTGGAATTGAAGACTGTCCAGGTTTCACATTCTGATTTTCTCCTTTCTGTAGCTCTGTGACCTTGGACAAGTCATTTACCTTGCTGAACTGCCAATTGTTTACATGGAGATAATAAAAGTACCTGCGCTTCATGGGGTTATTGAAAGCATATAAATGAAGCGCATGTAGCTGCAAGAAATGCATTTTCACCATTATCACCCTTGCTCCTTAGCTTTATTTCTTTTAAAAGGACAAACAGGCGAGAAGGTAAACAATCTAAAAATGGATCATTTTGATGATCAGTTTGTAACAAGACATCAGATCTAGGTGTCTTATCCTAACACAGAAGATGGAAACTATTTGTATTCTTAGCAACAGAAGTTTCCAGATCTCCCTGGGCCCGTTTCCAACCAGCCTGGACTAGTCTGCAGGCACGAGGAGGACTAGGTGACCTCCTTAAACTGGCAGAGTCATGCTGAATGGCAGGAACATTTCACCCAAGAAGGGCTCTTATTTTTCATCCCGTTTGGATTGGAAGGAGGGCTTAGCCAAAGAGCGTGCAGACCTGCTCCTGTGTCATGGGCTCTGCTCAGGGCTTCTAACCTGCTTCTTACCAGGTCAGTCTACCCAGACGACAGGTGAATGATCAGGCCTCAAGGGGGCTTGAATGTCATCACTCTGGCTGAGCTTCCACAATCATCTGACTCTGTGACATGGCACTGAGAAGCCCAACAGTCCAGAAAAAGAAAATAAAAACCAAACCAACACTCACAGGAGGAAAATTCCCTCCGACTTTAGTGCCCCAAACCTACACAGCTGCCGCCTCCCAGGAGAATCACCAACAAAAATGCACAAGAGACCTCAGGGGAAGAACACTAATAATCACTCAATTACAAAAAAATCAATGGCTTGAAAATCAGTGTTAAGCTTTTTTTTTTTTCTTTACTTCTTTTGCCATTAATATTTTACAAAAGCTCATTAATTTTTTTCCAAAATAAGGTTTAAAATAGAAAACAACAGACACCTTTTAGCTTTAGGTAGACAGAGATTGCACATTGTTATCATGTGGGACGGGGTAGAAACAAATCTTGGAAGGCTACCGTGAGGTGCCCTCAACTCATCCAGTTTTGTGGCCCAAACAAAGAATGCCTTGAGGTCACCAGAGCCAGCTGAGGCAGGACAAGGAGGACAATGAGAACAGCCAGAGGTGCAGAAGGTTTCTAAAACAAGCCAAGGACCTGCTTCCTGCTGAAGCCTCTCTTTCTGGTGTTGCTGTGTGCAACACACTCCCATTTATCAGGGGGGTGGGCTTCAAAGGGGCTGGAACGAGTTTTCAATTGAGGGACCGGCTCACAGACATACTGACTTACTGAGGGGTTGTGGAGGCCCTTGTCAATGTTAGGGACCTCCAAAGCATATCATGAAGGAGGAGGGAAGTTGGGGAGTTTCTTTTCTGTTTGCCTCCAAACACTCAGGGCCCTGAAGAGTCGTTTTTTGGGAGGAAACTACTCTAGGACAACTACAACAGACCATTCAACTCAAGAGTCTGGATAAGCTTTGGGCTCTTGAGACTTACCCGGACTACGTAGTTGAATCTTCTGGAATCCAGAATGGCAGTTGAGAAGTCCAGTCTGTTGAAAGCTTCCCCCAAGGTGCAATAGCCATGGCGCTGAATGTGAAACAGAGACACAGAAGTTATTCCTGACACACACAGCTCATCCTCTGGAACAATCCAACTGGACTTGATTGACTGAGCAAGCTCCATGCCCGTCTTGGAGAACCTGGGCATTGGCTTCTCTCCTGTGCTGTGAACCCCTGGCAGCCACCTAGATAGGCAACGCAGCTGGTAGATGCTTTAGCTAGGAACTAACATGTGAGATGCCCCCTTTCATGATGTGTATCACTTGGGTTCTTGCTAGTGGTACGTGCTAGTCTGGAAAAATATATCTGGGCGCTGGGTATATGATGCGTGATATCAAGCTGTTTGGTGACCGTAATGTACTCCCAGAGGAGGATTAGATCCACCTGTGTCAATGGTGGCACCACTCTGTCTCACACTGATGGCTTTGTGAGGAAGCAAAATAAATCTTGATCTTTCGCCTATGAATGTGCAAGGAGTTGGGAGTACAGAGCTCTGACGTACAGTCCCACCTCCGCTCTGAGCACCTGGGTGGTCTTGGTTCTATCACTGACCATCTCTGGGCCTTAAATCACAGAGAGAACTAGATGTTCTCCGAGACCCCTGACAGCGATGAAAGTTCTATCATTCCATCACACTGCCTTGTTTCCTAGTTATTTGAGCAAATGCCTGTGCAGAAGGAAAATGTCCGTGGCAGGGTTTATCAAGTGCGGTAAGGATCAAGTTAGCAGAATGTCTTGTCCCCTTCTCTATCACTCCGAGCAGGCATTGAAAGCTTCTGTTAGATTTAGCCATTTTAGCCCTGCAAGGGCTAAACCTTAGCCAAATTGAAGTCTGAGGAAATCGTAGGGGAACAAAGGAGAAGTGAAATACACGGCTTTATAATATTACAGCTGAGATGGGCACATGAGTCTTTTTTTAAATTTTAATTTTTAGGTATTGGGGATTGAACCCAGGGGCATTCTATCTCCGAGCTACACCCCCAGCCCTATTTTTCATTCTTTGTTTTGAAACAGGGTCTCACTAAGCTGCAGAGAGCCTCACTAAGTAGCTGAGGCTGGGCTCGAACCTGCGATCCTCCTGTCTCAGACTTCCAAGTACTGAGATTACAAGTGTGCGTCACCACACTCAGCCTCATGAGTCTTTATAACACACCTTTGTATACATTATCTCACTGGATGAGTGGGGAGTCCACCTCTCTCTCTGTAGTCCCAGTCTCTGATGGTTGGCTAGGCACTGGGCTGTTAATACTCTCCCCCTCCCCCAAGAAGACAGAAGAATTTGAAATAATATTATTATCTAATTTCCCCCTCCCCTGTTCTTTTAGGGAGGTATAAGGTTAAGCCGAATGGTTTAATAAATGGATGTAGACCAGTCACTCACCTCTTTAGTACTTCCTTTGTGAACATAGATCCATTTTTCTTGGTGGAAATCTACAGAGACAAAAACCAAGCCAAAGCAAAATATTTTTAAAATGTGTAATGTGCACAAAGTTTTAAACGTGACTCTTTTTCATCTATTCTAAAGTTTACAAAGTTTTGAAAAAAATAAAAAGACTCTATGGCAACCTAAGAGGATGTGAATGCTGCATTTCTGCAGTGTAGAAATACTGGAGCTATAATTTGCTTTGTCTGAAGCACTCAAAATCTTTGATAGTCAGATTTAGTATACCAAAGCTCTAATTAAAAGAAAAATACCAAAGCACAAATTTGTTTTAAATGCCAAACCTAAACTTATATAAGTTTATATAAGGCCACAAAAAAGTACAGATAAACCAGATAACATGAGGAAACCATGCAGTACGAATGGATTAAGCTAAAATAATCTATAATTCATGCTCATTAATAGAACCTTATATCTTCTGATAATGCATACAGCATCTAGAAATATTAACATCTAGAAATATTATACAAGGAAAGAGAACAAATCTATTTTCAAAGCCTCAAGACCATGTTCAAGATAAAAACACATGCTGGTATTGATTGAGTTGATCACATCACTGTCTAATAACTATATTACTTATGTCAAATGCATGTGACCAGCAAGAGAAATACCCCGACGAGCAAATGAGTTATAAACAAGATGTTAATAAAGAGCATGTTAATCTTTAAAAAATTTTTTATTGGTGCCTTGTACTTATACGTCATAGTAGGAACATGTTAATCTGGCTTGTAAAATGTACAGCCAGGTTTCTGGGTACAAAGATCCCAGTCACCTCCATCAGTGACACAGCAAACATTAAGGCAGAAGTGTCACTAATATGGGAGGTGTGACCCCACCCCCACCCCAACAACTAAGGATAACTCTGTTCAAACAATTTTCATCTTAAGTTCAAAATGAATGGCTTACATTGAGTTTTGGTTTTGCTATTCAGTATGTCCTTCTTTCTCTTCTTGGCTGCAACATCGTAGTTCAGGCTGTTGAAAAGATTCTCTTTATTGTATACATCCCTGTTGCAGTAACTATGAGTAACAGAAGACAAGAGAGGATGAGCTGTAACAGCTATACTGTAATATGAGCTGTTTCTATAAATAACTTACTGGGTTATAAAACACACAAACATATGTGCTTCTTAAACAAAATAAAACAATGAAATAAGCACTCAACAGAAGTCCATATAGGCACAGACTTCTCTCTTTTTTTTTTTTTTTGCGGTACTGGGAATTGAACTCAGGGGCGTTCTACCTCTGAGCTACACCCCCAGCCCTATTTTTTATTCTTTATTTTGAAACCGAGTCTCACTAAGTTACAGAGGGCCTCACTAGGTAGCTGAGGCTGGCCATGAACCTGGATCCTCCAGTCTCAGCCTCCCGAATGCTGGGATTACAAGCGTGCACCACCACGCCCGGCTCAGACTTCTCTTTTTTAGGATGAAATACTGTCACCTCTGTGTGGAAGGCAGGGATGGGGGCTGCTTCTTTTTTTTTTTTTTTTTTTTTTTTTTAATTCCCTGACACTGACAAGGCCTACCATTGTAATTTGGTTCACAGCACTACACTCTTTAACTACCAGTGACTAGTGATGCAGGGCACTACAATGTTACTTTAAACAAAAGTGATGGAGTGGGGGAGGGTTATTACTGGTACCACTGTGCTACACAATGCCTACATTTTGCGAAAGCATTGACTGCAAGCTGCTGCTTTTTCTTCTTTGCAAACAGCTCTGCTGAGATATAATTCACAGTACCACCATGCAATTCAATTTGCAATTCGCAATTCACGCATTTAAAGAGTATCCAACTGCTCTTAACTAGCATGCTCCTTTTGCATCTTCATTTTTGAAGGGCTATGGATGGAATCCTGGGTCTTGCATATGCTAGGCAAACCCTCTACCTCTGAGCCATATCCCCAGCTTCCAACATGTCCTGAAAACATGATCACCTTTACAAAAAACTAACTTGGAAACTCCACTTCTAGCAGATGTTTACTGGACAGTGCTAATTGCTGAGGTCCCTTGACTGCAAGGTGAAGACCTTAGGACCTAGTGGACACAAGGAAAATATGTAATTCCTAAATTTAGAAGGGCTGAAAAGACGCTGAGTGTACCTGTCCAATTCACAGGTCATATTTCCCTCTGCAGGCAGAGCTATGATGTGTGTGTGTGTGTGTGTGTGTGTGTGTGTGTGTGTGTGTGTTGAATTCTATTCCACTACACCATGTGGCTTCAGAGTGAATCTCTCAGTAGTTTCCATAGAAGGGATACAGGAGATATACCGAGGTATAATGAGAAGACAGGTTTCTCTATCTCCCTCAACCCACATGAGGTATGCAAGGCAGGATTTATAATGATAAATTAGGGTGTATGTGTGTGTGTGTGTGTGTGTGTGTGTGTGTGTGTGTGTGTGACCACCAATATATTAGACCTTTAATTTTCTGAATTCCTCTGCTGAATTTAAAATGTGACTTGGTTTATATTGTCTTTGGAATTAACATCTGTTGGATAAAATGAGGTACATCTGTACTTTCCTATTCCATGCCAGTATAAATGATAGAAAAGAGGGTCTGAAACAATTTCCAGTATCCTTTTGTTATGACAGTTTCTCCAGCAGCACTTCAATTAGTATAATAAGTATCTTACTAAGAAGCTTAAACAGCAACATTTTCAACAATATACTAAGCACTGCTTTTCTGGACCCAAAACTTGATGGATCATCAGTCATTTGTGAATCTTCCTTCTTAAAGTCATACTTAATACCATTTATTGAGTTTCCTAATATCTTCAGCCTTCTCCTTTTCATTCAGGGAAATGAGATCTTTTTAGGTGTCAGCCAGGGTACTGCAGAAATGTCCTCTCTCAGAGGCATTTTCTTAAGTGAGCCAAGGGTGAATGTTTTGGGCCAGGCTTTGTGTTACACATGAGTGTGTGTTTGTCTACTTGGGTGACTCTGAGACTACAAAGTCACCGACTGGTTGGTTATCTGCTCCAAGGTCAGCAGGAAGAAAGGGACAGAACAAAGACAGAACAGAACTCCACGAGGCTAACTTAACAAATTTCAAAGACGAGGAAAAGATGGAAGGTCACTTGAGTGGTCCATTATGTACCAAAGCTTTCGAAAGCAAAGCTAGAACATTCTGTGTACAAAAATACCACATGAAGGCTTATTTTTAAAGAAAGCTTGGCACACACACGCACACACACATCCTACAAAACAACAAAAATCTACAGTATAAATTCCACATATACAGTATAAATTCCACATGTAGGAAACATGACAAGAAGCTATCTTATTCTCAACCACACATGTAAGGTTCAGCAGAAACTTTGCAGAGCTAGAGCTGTAGATTGTGACCATTCCTTAGAAGCCGAAAATATTTATATTTCATCTGATTCTTCTCCAACTGCAAGCACACTTCAAGGGAATGGGAGCACCTGCTTTAAGCTCGAGTGACTCATTTCAAAAGCGAGTTTAAGAAGAATTTTACATAATTGATGATACTCTCTCACTGCAGAATGCACAAAAGTCTTAACCAAAGGGAAACCCTATACTTCTCGTTTGGTATTAGGTTTTGAATTCCGGAGGTAGGGCCTGGAAGGAAGGGCTATGGGTTTATTTACGTTGCCTGTTTATACGTTTTCTTTTAAGCAATAATATATTCAGCTGGAGGCTATTTTGAGAGTTCAATTACGTCCATTTCAAGGAAATGCAAAACCAATGGAAAATTACAACTGAGATTTGTAACACAAAAAAACCCCCACCACCACTGAAGGAATTGCAGCATTTAACTTTTTTCTTAAATAAGCAAAACCATCTCAAGGAGACTGCTTTCTTCACTAAATTCATTAACAGCCAGCAAGTTGCTATCTTGCAGTCTGTTCTTACTAGTCTTGATTTTTTTTTCTTTTTTTTTACAGGCTTGGGCGTAGAATAAGAAAAAGTCCCTCCTCTCCAGCCCCACTCTACCACCAAATACACACCAAGGTACTTTAAGACAACTTTAGAAAAGGTGAAAAGATTTCAAAATAAGACCATAAATAAGAGCATTTTGGCAGCAGATAAAGGAAGGAAAGGAAAAAAGAATGGAGCCCCATTTCTTACTCCATTTGCAATAAAACTACTTAATAAAGTCATGTCCTACCCCCATAGTAGTTACATAGCCTTGATTAATGCCAGTGAGATTTTGATGCTAATTTGCTTGAAGATATATCCAGATGGCCACACTCACAAAGGATTGCCCTGGTGAAACAAACAGTCTAGTGTTTAGCACTCTTAGAATCGGGCCTCGCACATCATAAGCACTCATAAAATCCTAACTATTATTTCTATCCAGGGCACCAAAGCAAACTTCCTGCTTCCTGCTCCAGCCTCAGCTGCACGGTCAAGGAACATTCCAGTGAGTTTTCAACTCCAGAAGCGCAGGCTTGGAGACCAGAGCTTAGGTTACTCATCCTGGGGGTGGGAGGGGGCAGGGGGGGGTGCTGGTGGGTAGGGCGCTGTGGTCCACCCCAACCACCACTTCCTTGACGCATTCTTGTAGCAGTCCACTTCATGCTCTGCACTCCCCCTCAAATGTTTAACCCTTCTTGCCAAATTTAACTCTTGCCATGCCTCTTCTATCTTGTGCAGTTCCAGCTTTTTGGTAAGGGTGCCCTTAGGCTTCAAGTCACTTTTGGAGGCCCTAGTTCTTAAGATCCTGGTGGGGATCAAGTCTCTATGAATTTCAGAGACAGCCCAGTTCAAACCATAGCAGTTATTATTAGTCTTTTCTTTGGGCTAGAGATGGATAGTCAAGAGACATACCTTGGGGTACATGTGTTTGCAGTTGTTAGAGTGCTGAGGACCGGACCCAGGGCCCCGTGCTTGCTAGGCAAGCGCTCTCTCACCGAGCCACACTCTCAGCCTGCAGTTTCAACTCTTTTGAGAAGGACCCCCGCTTTAACCTTATTTTAACCTTATCTGAAATCTTTCCATGAACTTAGGAGGCCCCGGCTGCAGGGGGATTTGTAACATTCTGCTGTTGGAGGAGGACAGAGCCCTGGCCAGCAGAGTCCAGAACAGGTGTGCTGTGTACATAGGTCACTATTAAACAATAACTCCAGGCTGAAAAGCACCAAAGGAGCCCTTTATCCCTTGCTCCTGTTGAGTGGCTCACACGCTGGTACGTGGAACTGGAGAAGTATCCCATGCCTTTGGAGTCCTGTTTACAGTTCCTGCTACCTTCTTTCATCGCCCTGCCTTTTGTTTTTCCTGAACAGGAGAGGGTATTCAACCTTACCTGTGTAGCCAGGCACTGGTCCAAACCTGACATCACAGAGAAACCAAGACGGAAAACAGTGGGGATATTTGAGATTACAAACCCAGACCTCAGAAGGCCAACTGCTTTTAAGAAGTTGGCAGACTCCTCCTGCTAAGTAAGGAAGGGATTGTTTACAATTGCTGGAAAAAAAAATACCCCGCAAACAAACAGCCAGCTGCTTTGCTGGGAGACTCTCAAATGATTCCTAAACTCTGACTCATCAGAGGACCGCAGGTGGTCACTATATTGATCACTGCTTTGGGAATGATGCCTGTTGAGTGTAATAGTTTCAGCTCAAAAGGTGCAAAATGAGAGGAAAGAAAGGAGGCTCATGAAAGGGGGAAAAAGGGGTCCCTTCCCCCCAAGCCACCTGAGCCCAGCCTAGTCTAAATATCTGGGGTAAGTTTAAAAGACCTTTAGGTTTTCCATACTGTGGAGAGTGAGGCGCCACGCCACTATTTCTTTCTAAAGGAGAGTGACACCAGTTTATCTCATGGAGCCGAGATGGAGTATTCATATGAAGGGGAAGCTCCTCACTTTTAATCCCCTCCTGCTAAACACAGTCTGCTGCTATCCTACAATTCTCTTTGGGTTGAGCTGCTGCTTTGTTTGACACAGCTGGTTGGACCCCAGCTCCACCTTCCTAGAAAGAAACTGAACTTTTATACAGAAATAAAGTACCAGAATATTAGATCATCGCTCCTGAGGAACACTGAGGGAGGAAGGAAGCTGCTACTCTGTCCTCTTCCTGTCTAGTCAAGGGAGAATAATTTAAGCATAACTGATAACTCCAGTCCCTAGAAGACAGTCTGGTGACAGCCTTTACTTTTTTGTAAACAAATGATCTGATTGTGAATAAAGCTCCCTTATAGTGCTCCCAAGCTCCCCTGGGACTTTTCTTAAAGAATCTCCATCATGAAGGTTAACTTGGACCTCGGCATTAAATCATGTGCTTCTCTTCATTCAGGGCCAAAGGGACTTTGATGCATAAATCACAAATAAATGAGGGGGCTTTGGAGGTCAAGCTGCCAAAATAACCACTTTTTTTGGTCTGAGTGTGTGGTATTGGGGATGGAACCCAGGAGCATTCTACTTCTGAGCTACACCCCCAGCCCTATTTTATTCTTTTATTTTGAAACAGGGTCTCACAAAGTTGCTGAAGCTGGCTGGGAAACTGTGATCCTCCTGTCTCAGCCTCCCAAGTACTGGAATTATAAGTGCTTGCCACCACACCTGGCTCATATTTTCTTGATAATCAGTTTTCTTAGAATTTATTGCCAAGCCTTCCTCCAGAAAAACACTGGTAAATCTCAGTGATGAGGAACCTGGCCCAGTTACAGAACTCTTCCACTGAAGTCGATTTAAGGGTTCAGGGGCCAGTAGTTTTAACCAAAGGCAGTGGGGGAAAGGCACCCCAGGGTGACCTCCGGCTACAGCGATACAGCGCAGCTCTCTGGAGCCACTTTTAACGTCCTCTTCACTCGGGCCAAATAGCCTTGGGGGAGGGGGTCAACTGTGCTTGCTGGGGACTGATTCTGGACCACATAATTTATTAGTCGCTTTGTGTTAACGAAGTTGAGCATAGAGATCCGTGGATCTCAGCTTTTCCACCAGACTGGAAGAGTTCAGGGGGAGCCCTCAAGTCCAGGTAGCACACTCCCCTAAAAATGGCAGTGCGCTCTCTGTACAAAGACTGAAGACAGGGCTACTGAGGAAACAGGTGCAGGTACCCCTTCTACCCCCCATCTCCCATAGCAGAGCGCCGTGGGCTTCTCGCCATCTCGGTTTCCCAGCAGCCTCTAGACAGTACGGTTGCCTCGCAAGCTGCTGCCCCAGGGACCATCTGCCGCCCCTGCTGGTTACTCATCCCCCAGCCCTCTCGGCAGTCGACTGCGCTGCGTGGGAAGAGCCCGGAGGCGCTCACCGCGCGACCCACGTCCAATCCCGTCACTCGAGTCGTGGCGACCCGCGCTCAGGCGCTTCGAGTCCCTCCACCCGGGCGGTGAACCTCGCAGCCCCCTCCCCTCCGCCGCACCTCCCCATATCTGCAAATTGCACAACTGCGGTGTCCAAAGGCAGGGAGCCCCCGAGATGTGTGCACACGTTTGAGCATTGGGGGACAAGATCCGCGATTGTCAGAGTCTCAGAGGGATACGGGGTTCTGCAAGGAGTCAAGTCCACTCGGGGACGCTGACTTTGACCAAAAAGAGCAACCAAATTCCCCGTCTCCGGCGCTCTGGCGACCTCTGCAGAAATCCCGGCAGCTCGCTCCCACCCGACAGTCAGGGCCCACCCCCTCACCGCGTCCCAGCCCCGCCTGCCCCGACTCACCTGCCCTCGCCCCCCCGCCCCCAGGTCAGCCCAGATCGCTACGGTGGCGGGTGCCCTCACCTGCTGAGGTCGCTCACGAAGCTGCCGCTCTTCTCGTCCAGGAAACGCTTCCAGCCGTCGGCTGTCTTCACCCAGCTCTGCCCGGGGGACCGCCAGTCTTGCCCAAGGAATGGCATGGTACCGAGAGCGCACGCCGCCCACCGACGGGACGGACAGACGGATGGATGGATAGAGTGGACCTGCCTGGCGGTTCTGGGCGGATGCTCCGGGTGCGGGGCCCGGGATGCGAGCGCAAGCAGGGAACTGGGGCGCGGGGCTGCGGGTCTGGGGGTGCGGAGCCGGGGTCCTGCGCTTGCAGAGGGCGCTGTCGCCGGGGAGGGTCTCGTGGCGCGGCGCGGCGGGCTCCGGGAGTGCTTCGCGGAGATCGCAGCCGCGGTATTTATCCTGGGCCGCTGGCCCGGGCCCTTTGTTGCCGGAAGAGGCGCCTGCTCTTAGCCCGGCCCCCCTAGCCCCAAGGCCACGTGGCTTTGTTTATGGGCTCGGCTTGTTTTCCGCGGCGCCTACGGCTCCAGCTCCGCTCGCGGTTGCACAACCGCGCGCGCCGGTGGAAACTTGAAGCCGCGCGACCACGCCAGACCTTCCACCGCCCCTGGGTCCTTGGCACCTCTGCGCCCCCTCCCCGCCCCCAGGGCGCAGCTGCCGCGGCGGGAGGAGAGCGAGGCCTGGCGCTCGGGAAGCCGCGCCCGTCCTCCGGCGGCTGGTGGGGGGCAGGCGGCCCCCGTGGTCACTGCTGGGCGGGCGTGGGGAAGACGGCCAGCCCCCTCCCGCCCGGAGCGTCGGGATGGAGCTGCGGCTGCAGATCAGCCCTGGGGGCGTCCGCCAAGCGCGGCCCGGAGCTGGGTAGCAGCCTCCTGATCTCTCCGCCAGAATCCGCCCCGAGGGCGCCGAGGTCGGAGACGTTGGGGAGTGGAGGAGGGACAGCTTTCACCCTCCCCGCCCCCAAGCTGTCATTAACAACTGCTGTCAGGACTGATTTCCCGGGTGGCAAAGGAAGTGGGGAGGGAAGGAAGGGGGAGGCCTAGGCGGCGTCTGGTTCCCGAGGGGTTAGAGTGGAAAGCAGGGACAGTCCCCCGCTCGGCATCTTAAGCAAGAAGTGCCCGGGCGGACACCGCGCCGCGGGGGAGCAAGACAAGGGGCTTCTAGTCCAGGTCACTGCCCAAACCCTACAGGCTAGGCTTGGCTTCCGAGGAACCACGGTCCCCTCCTCCCCTTCCTCAGCCTCCCAGCCATCGAGTCCTCTCCTGGGAACATGAGTTTTGTTTTTATTTTGGCGAGGTCTAAGACAGAGGAGCCCAAGAATGCCGGGTGCGCCCTGGTGCCCCAGCGCCTGGTGGAGGCCCTGGTCTAGTTTAGCTTAGTTGATTAACCTGACTCTTAAGCTGCTAAGGGCTGGCGTGGCCAGTGTTAGGAGTGGTCCTGCTTTTCAGATGAAGGGTCTGAGATTCCTAGAGAGAGGTTGTCAGTAATGTACTCAGAACCACATGGCTCTTTTCTTCTCAACTCTTAGTACCATCTGAAACTACTCTGCTTTTATTTATTTTTTGTTTTGTTTTTGGTAACAACTCGCTCCTCTCTGCAGGAATGTAAAGGACATGAGATCAAGTCCACTTACTCTAGTGACATTCTGGCCCAGCACCAGGCCAGGCCCAGAGTTGGCCTTCAATAAATCATTTCTTACATGAATAAGTGAATGGACACGGGAGGCTGTGGCGTCGGGGTGGTGACTGTCCCTTCATGCCTCTAGTTAGGACACTTTGCAACAGGATCCGCTTGGTGATTGGATGGTACAGGATAGTAGCAGTGAAGTAAAAATCCCATGCTCAAGAACTAGCTTCAAACGTGATTCTCACTCCTCTGCAGCCCTGGGTTTCTTCTCCATGGCCCTGTGCAGTCTTGAAGGCTTGGTGTAGGCAAAGAAACTGCTGGTGCCCTGTGGGGCCAGTGTCGGAGTGGGAAGGAAGTGGTTTTGTTTTTGCAGTACTGGGGATTGAACTCAGGGGCATTCTACCTCCAACCTATACCCCCAGCCCTATTTTTTATTCTTTATTTTGAAACAGGGTCTCACTAAGTTGCAGAGTGCCTCACTAGGTAGCTGAGGCTGGCCATGAACCCGGATCCTCCAGTCTCAGACTCCCAAATGCTGGGATTACAAGCATGCACCACCACACCCGTCTAGGAAGTGTTTTTAATAAAGTCTATTTTCAAGTAGCCAGGGTTTTCTGATGTTGCTTTCCTACCATAAACAATTTATTAGTGCAGTAATAGTAAAAATAGCTCGTAAAAACACTGCAGAAGGTCCCAAACAAAAGTTAAGTGCTATGGTCATGCTAAGAGATGAGACAAGCTCTGGTCTTTGGTGGGGAGAATTGTTATCCACAAGGAAAAATAATTAAGGGATGGGGTCATTAAAGATGTAAGCTAGTTCCAAATCAGTAAGCTACGCCCCTGTAGAAATCACAGACAGCCAGAAGGTAGAAGATTTAAATTCTAGTTTTGCTGGAGCAGCATACTGCCTGGCCCACCTTGGGTGAATAACAGACTCCTGGGGCTTCATTTATTCAACTAAGAATAAATGGTATCAATAATTGCCTATCTTTCAGGATTGTTTAAGAAATGTGGTATATTGGATTAATACCATTTTTTCCTTTTCTGTAGTTCTGTTATGCACCCTACCTTTGCCCTGGTCTCTTGGTGGATGGTGGGCAGTTTTCCAGTTCTTGACATTGGGCTTGGCCTTGTGACTTGCGTTGGCCAATAGGATGCGAGTGGATGTGATGTGAATAGAGGATGTGGAATGTGTACTTGCCTGGCTGGACTTGGCCTTTTGTGTTTCTTCCAGTTCAGTGAAGAGACACCCTGGCTAGTCACTACTCTTTGAGTTTGAGTGACATTGTGTGTACAGGATGTGACACATGGAGCAGATGCCCCAGTTGTCCCACAGATGTGTTAGCAAGAAATACATGTTTCTTGTTGAATGCCACTGAGATTTTTGTTACACAGCATTATTCCGTAGCTGACTACTACAAAGGGTTGAGTGGCTGAAGGTTGATGAACATTTTTTAACTTCTAAAATTCAAGCACAAGTAGGAAATCATAATTTATTTCCCTTTTCTTTTTTGACTAAGAACTATGGCTGGGCATGGTGGCGCATGCTTGTAATCCCAGCATTTGGGAGGCTGAGACTGGAGGATCTGGGTTCGCAGCCAGCCTCAGCTACCTAGTGAGGCCTCTGCAACTTAGTGAGACTCTGTTTCGAAATAAAGAATAAAAAATAGGACTGGGGGTATAGCTTGAAGGTAGAATGCCCCTGAGTTCAATCCTCAGGAACACACACACACACACACACACACACACACACACACACACACACAAAAGAAAGCCTCAGTGTTTTCCTTGAGTTCTGCAGCTTTCTTCTCATTAAAAAAATTGTGGTTATAATATCTTAACTCAGCCTTCTTCTAAAGTATGACTGATTGCTTTAGATTTCCTCTACCATCAAAAATTTAACTTGACACTTTTTCACACATGGTCAAGGAAAGCCTTATGATACTGAGCTCCTCAAGATAAAGAATGTGCTGGGCTTTGTTGAGATTCAGCTCAGTTACCTTCATATCAGGTGTCGACTTGACTTTGCAAGACTCTGTGATGAGAAGCCTAATCATAGTTTAGGATTTGATAATCACTAAAGGCAAACATCAGTGTTACAGCTTTGGGCTGAAAATACAGAGGCAGGCAGATACTTGGAGGATTTCACCAGGCACAGACTGCCATGGCCTGATGGTTTGAACAGTGCATACAACGTGAGCATTATGCCTGTGCATTCCACTCCACAGACTCTTAGGTGGTCCTACACAGCTTCGTAAAACAGGTTGCCCAGATTGCATGCTGGGTATTGGATTTTTCACATGTGCTTCTCCTCTGTGAGGCTGTGAAATCATTGATGGGCTGTGTCTTTGTAGTTGTGTTACCATAGTACTTTGCATGGTATGCAGAAGGCAATTAATCAGTAATTTGCCCAGAGTTGTTGCGCTAACCTGGCAGGCTGTTATTCCCATGTCTTTGCCTATTGACATCTTACTACTTTTGGGAGCACAGCAGGTTGGGGAGGAGGAAGGATGGCATCCTTTACCCCCACCCTTATAGATGCATTCTCTGACAATGGTGTTTTACCAGTTGGCGAGGCAAATAGGGAAGGTGGTCAAAAGGTGGCATCTTAGAAAAGTACTTGAAGGTGCTATTTCACTATTGGCAGATGCTAGCCATGCTAATGACACTGTGCCAAGCACTTTGCAAACATAGTCCTGTTTAAGACTCCTCACAGAACTGTGAGCTAGGAGTTGCAATTCTCATTTTACAGAGGAGGGAATGTAGGCTCAGAAAAGTTAAGAAGCAGCCTGCCGGCGGTTACCCAGTAAGTATGTAGTGGAACTCAGATTTCCAGGTCCATCGCTAACTTTGGAGCCAGAATGACTAGGTTCAAATCATGGTTCTCCACTTAACTGTGTGATCTTGGGCAAGTTGCTTAACCTATCTGTACCACATTTATAAAATAAGATTATAATTATAGTACCTACCCTAAAAGATGTGAGGATTTATCAAATTTTAATGTGTGTAAGTGCTTATCACAGTGCCAGTACCGGAAGTAGTTACTGTTATTATCATTTTGCAAGGTTTGTACTTCCATCTTTGCTTGGTTAAGTCCATATCCATCTTCCCATCAAGTGGTATGTTTTGAGGGGCTAGGGCATAGCTCACTCAGCTAGCATCCGGATGTGGGGACAATGTTTATTGAAATAAAAGTATAATGAAAGATAGCTTGCATACTATTAGTCACTATTTGTTGCACTCGGAAATGGACCTTATTGGGAAGAAGACTGCATTCTCAAAGGCACATGCGGCTCAAATTTATAGCCTGTCCGTTTCCTCCCGGGATTGTTTAGAGACATTGTTGGTGGAAGGACTGTGAAAAGCTTGAAAATATGAAACGCTTTGTTCTCTGTTGCCTTGAAACCCAAATGACATTCGTTTATGGTTTTGGCTGAGGGACTAACTACTTTTCACTGAAATGCAAATGGTATTTTGTTTTTCATAGTTTCTCTTTCTGAAATGGTATTGTGTGTGTGTGTGTGTGTGTGTGTGTGTGTGTGTGTGTGTGAAAAATACTTATCAGCAGTAGTTAAAGTTAAAAATAACTTTTGCTTGTCGGGTGGGGGAGGGGCAGGAATCAACCAAATCTGCCCGACTTAGACTGAATTTTATAGAAAAGGAGCTAGAGAAACTCAGAGTATTCAGCTGTTAGCTCGGTGTGGTGACGCACACTTGTAACCCCAGCACTTGGGAGGCTAAGACCAGAGGATCACAGGTTCGTTTGGTTAAATGAGGCCCTCCACAACTTAGTAAGACCCTGTTTCAAAATAAAGAATAAAAAAAAAATAGAGCTGGGGGTGTAGCTTGGAGTAGAATGCCCCTGGGTTCAATCCCCAGCACCTCAAAAAAAAAAATAGAAAAAAAAAGTAAAGAAAAAAGAATTCAACCTGTCAAAGTTGTCATAAGAATGTATGGTTAATGTCACAACAATTTGTATATGACCTTACACCCCCTCCGCCCAGGCCCAGGGTGGGGCGTCCCTGGAGCGGTGTGAAATGCGTCCTTCTGTGAGGTGTGCTGGAGCAGGAACTGCCAGCTGTGAGTTATTTTTGGGTCTCTGGCTGCTGTGAGTCCTGCCAGCTAAACCGAAGTTGGTCAGACACATGTCACTGAAAATATGTTCATTACTTTAATGAGAATCATTTGGCCTTCCTCAAGGGTGGGCTTGGTTCTGTTTTGGAGGGTCAAGGGCGCTTTGTCATAATCTTTTTTCTTTCATAGACCAGTTGCTCAGTTTTAGTGAAAAAAGTTTTCTTTAGTAAGTAGCAAACGGGTTTTGGAGACAAGGCTGCTAACTTTTATATGATAGAAGAAAATGAATGAAACCACAACATTCACACCAAGGGAAGGTTGATCTTCTATGGTCATACACACACACACACACACACACACACACACACATATACATACACACACACACACACACACATATATGTATATATTTTTTTTGTGTGTGTGTGGTACTGGGGATTGAATACAGGGGCATTCTGCCTCTGAGCTATACCTCCAGCCCTATTTTCTTCTTTTATTTTGAAACAGGATATTATTAAGTTGTGGAGGGCCTCACTAAGTTGCTGAGGCTGGCTGCGGACCTGCTATCCTCCTGTCTCAGCCTTCCAAGTATTGGGATTACAGGTGTGTACCACAAAACAGTGCCTGAAATGGGTTAAAATCAAACTATCTACAATCCTGCAAATGGTATCTGAATGGTTGATTGAAAATTCTAGTTCTGCGATTTCCCATATGCAAATCCAGCATGGGCTGAAATTCATCCAGGTATTGTCTTTGGAGGTTTACTTACTTAGTGTAAGTAATGTTCACATAGCTTTGCAAGGTATTTTTATCCCCATCTTACAGATGAAGAGACTGAGGCTTACAGAGTACCTTGTGCATATTTATTTCTATCACTTTGAACTTCATCTCAATGTATGATTACAATGCACCAATAAAAATAAATTAATTTAAAAAAGAGATTACTCTAAGAAAATCTACTTGGGCTGGGTATGGTGGTGCACGCTTGTAATTCCAGCACTTGGGAGGCTGAGACAGGAGGATTGCAAGTTCACAACCAGGCTTAGCTACTTAGTGAGGCCCTCGACAACTTAGCGAGACCCTGTTTCAAAATAAAGAATAAAATAGGACTGAGGGTGTAGCTTGGAGGTAGAATGCCCCTGGGTTCCATCCCCAGTACTGAAAAAAATCTACTTGGATCCTAGAGAAACCACAGATTTGAAAACTCAGGTGACCCTCAGTCTTATCCTGACCATCAGATTAAGTGTGGATCTGTGGCTTGTTATTTTCTGACAGCTTCTTATCACTGCATGTTGTGACTGGTTGACCCCTGGGATCATTAGAAGTCTTTTGTGAGTCAGAAGAAGTGTGTTTCCTTGTGTGAATCACCTCCTGATTTGTCGAATCCTGGGAGAAGCCATTTAGTCGACTGGGTGTTCCATTTTCATATTTATATATACATGCATATTATAGAGATTATTTCATGAGTCTTCAACATTATTGATTGAAGGGATGATTAACAATAATTATAAATTTTTTTCATTGGGAAATAGAAGAATGCAATTCTGTCCTATCCTTATTCCTGGATGTTTTGTATATTCATTTTTCCGTAGAGAGCCAAAATCTGTGCAGTATACCTGGTGCCCGGTACATATGCGATCTTAGTGTACATAGGATCAAATCTCTAGGTTGTAGCCTAGCAACTGGGGTCTCTGAAGTGCAAATCATTTTACTGCATCTCTCTGATGATTCAATGGGGGAAAAAAAGAGAAAATGAGCCATGATTTCTTTTAAACAACAGTATGTTCATTTAAGAAAGAAGAAAATCATTTAAAAAGAAGTACAGACTGTTCATCTTCTTTTTCATCCTGACAGCAGCCTGAGAAATCCAGTCTCTTAAGGGACATAATACAACCAGGCTTTACTGTTGGTAGTAATTTAAGAAATCATTTAGTCTTTTAAACATCTGCTTTGCTAAAAATGGTATTCCATAAAAAACCTTTGCTAAGTGTCTTCAAATTGTGTATTTACTGAGGAGATGGTACATAACTTAAATTTTTCCCCTCCTCTGTCAACTAAGCAAGAGGAATGCTAATCTTTTGTTCTGTTTTTGACAATTTTATAGGTGGTAAAATTTATTATAGAATATCATCGTTTCTGGGATGTATTATGCTCTATGTGTTTTATTTTATTTTTGTGGTACTGGGTATTGAAACCAGGTCTCTTCTACCTCTTGTACCCCCAGCTCTTTTGTTTTGTTTTGGTTTTGAAACAGTGTCTCATTAGTTTCCTGAGGCTCTCACTAAGTTGCTGAGGTTGGTCTTGAACCTGTGATCCTCTTGTCTCAGCCTCCCAAGCACTAGGATTACAAGAGTGTACCACCACACTCGACTTTCTGTAGACCTTCTACAGCAGCCTTGAACAGAGACCCACAGGGAGTATTCAGGCCACAAGGAGAGCTACATAAATATGCATACTTAAACTATGGGAGATAGGGACAGAGCTTCTGAAACACCCTGGAGGACAAAGCACCCAACCCAGCCAGGAATAACCAGAGGAGCTTTCTGGGAGTTGCTCCTGAGTCAGGTTCCCAAGGATAAGAACTGATCAGGTGCCTGGAGGTAGGGGTGGGAGTGGGTGGGTGAGCCTTCCAGGTAGAGGAGCCCTCAGGAGCTCATGGGCTGGGGTGGAGGAGAGAGGCCAGGGTGAGATTGCAGGGAGAGGAGAGGAGAGGAGAGGAGAGGAGAGGAGAGGAGAGGAGAGGGCACATGCTTGGGCTTTATCTGAAGCTCTGGAGGAGCTGTGAGCCGGGAATGCAGTGGGTAGCTAGTGCTGTAGGTCGATAGCTCTTGGTGGCTGCAGGGATGGATGGAAGGACATTAGGAAGCTGTCTCTGTTTTCAGGCAGCAGATGGTGAACACCAGAGCCAGGAGAGCCGGGGTTGCTGGACTAGCCTTGAGACATGTTTGGGAGACACACGCAGGGCCCAGGGATTGACTGGACGTAGGGATGGGAAAGGGACGTGCCCAGGAGGACTTCCAACATCCTGGCTTAGGTGAAAGAAGAAATAAATGAACAGACTTAGGGCTGAGGACTAAAGTCTCATTGTTCTGAGCAAGACCTCAGTCTCGCTGGCTTGGGGGCCAGAAATAACAAATTCTGTGTTTCTTGCTCTCCAAGAAAATTGCCTGTGTTACTGAAAGGACTTCTTCCTAACTGCCTGGGCCTGCCCACAGGAAGAGGCAGGAACTCTGCTTGGAACAGCATTCAGAGGGATCTTTCCTTCTTGCCCTAAGCTATCTGACCCACCTTGAATAAGGAAAATTTTGTCTGTCAGTGGCCACAGTGCTCTAAAACACAGATCTGTACATGGTCTATTTTCAAATGCCTTAAAAATGTCATCAATATATATTTCATACTATTTCTCACTACAAACAGTTTATGACCTAAGAATGAAATGACCTAAAATCAACAAGTAAATAAACACGTGATGCAAATGTGTCTTCTATTATTTTCTTACCAACTGGTTAGGACCCCCTTTATGTAGTTCCTGAGGAGGAGGGGTGAATCACAGCATGTAGTCTTGGTGGGAGGCTGTGCTCATTTGCAAATTCAGGACCTGAAGGGATTAGATCTTCCAGTTCCCTGCTGTGGTCCAGCGAGGGGTGGGCAGATAACTTAGGTTTGACTGATCACATGCTCTCCCAGGGAAGGATGGAGGAGGTTCCCTATTGGGGGTATTCCTGTCAGCAAAAATGGATGGGGCCCAGTGTAAGCGATCTCTGCTGTGGTACCTTTGCTATAGTTCTTGCTTTCTGATCCTCTGGGGCTCTTTGAGTTCCTGTCCATTTTCCAAGCCTGTGTCTTTAGCCTGTTGCTGATGCTATGAATCCTGATAGTCTTGTAATAAAGTCTTGGTGCTTAAGGGAGCCAGGGTTTATTTCTGTTGCTTGCAAACCATAATTCTGGACAGTGTAGAACTTTCAAGTAGGAGAGCTATGCGGAGAGGGGACACACACACACACACACACACACACACACACACACACACCCTTTCCTTCACCCATCACTCCCGATGCCCCTCCACACTGATGTGTGTACTGGGATCAGGGGTTGAATTCTACCAGGGAGGATGATTTGCTAAGCATTAGGACTTACTGAAAGGAGTCATCTGCTGAGGAAACTGGACTCAAGCCCAGAGAAGGCATTTTGCCTTGCACAAAACTGGCAGAGTTAGAAACGCCGAGATAGAAAAGAATGTTGAATGTTCTGTGTGCAAGTGGAAGCTGCGGAACTGAAAAGAGCTCAGAGCTGTAGAATTTGCTGATACACTTGTGGCAGGAGCATCAGCAGGGCAGCGAGTCTGAGCCTAGAGGAAGTTAATATTTTATTAAATTCACCCAAGGCATGTGTTTTGTTATATACGATTTCTAAAATCGATGCTTCAGATATGAAATTTAGCTTGAAGATAGTAGGAAGGGAGTCCCTTTCATGTGACTGAGGTTTTTTTCTTCTTTTCTACATTGGTCTCTGTAACTTACCCCACACTCTGAACAAGGTGGGTATAATATCCATACTTTTAGTCCAACTACCAATCAGAAAACTTGCTCAGAATCACATGGTTCACAAATGACAGAGCTGAGGTGAGTACAGGATGTTTTACTCCAATGTTTTTGCTCTTCTGTTCTTTTGGTCTTGCAGATTACACCCAGGAGTGTTCTACCTCTGAGCCACATCCCCAGGCCTCCTTTATTTTGAAACAGGGTCTTGCTAAATTACTGAGGCTGGCTTGAACTTGGCTATTTATTTATTTATTTATTTATTTATTTATTTATTTATTTATTTATTTTGCAGTACTGGGGGTTGAGCCAGGGGCATTCTACCTCCGAGCTATACCCCAGCTCTATTTTTTATTCTTTATTTTGAAACAGGGTCTCACTAAGTTGTGGAGGCCCTCACTAAGTAGCGGAGGCTGGCCACGAACCTGCAATCCTTCTGTGTCAGCCTCCCACGTACTAGGATTACAGGTGTGCACCATCACATCTGGCTGCTCCTGATCTTATGATACTATTTTGCCTTCTGAAGATTGCATGAGAGGAAGAGAGAGACTTTAGGGCTTTTGGAGGAAAATTCTCCTTCCATGTAAATAAGAATTGGCCTTGGAGCTGCAGCTGAGTGTGTGTGTGTGTGTGTGTGTGTGTGTGTGTGTGTGTGTGTGTGTGTCTGTGTGTGTGTGTGTGTGTGTATGTTATTGGGAATAGAGCCCAGGGGCATTCTACCACTGCTCTATATCTCCAGCCACTTTTTTTTTTTTTTTTTTTTTTTGAAATAGGGTCTCACTAAGTTGCTGAGGCTGGCCTTGAATCTGCAATCCTCCTGTCTCAGCCTCCCAAGTATGGGATGATAAGCACGTGCCACCACACCTGGCTGCACTTGACTGGTTTTTCACAAGCTGCCACTGTGAGGTCTGAAGGGGTTTTGATTTCCCACACTATATTACTTCTAACCAAGAAACTCACTAAGAGAAGTATGGTGCTTGGCTCTCGCTGACACAATTGATTGAGTTTACCATGTAAGGCATCACCCAGAAGCTTTATAGCACAGTGAGTGACCAGGACCCCCAGACCCAGCACGCCAAGGTTGCGAGGATAGGATCCCAAGATGCTGTAAGTAGGTCATTAGGGCTAATGCTCTAAGAGTGAGATGGGGCTACTCCCATGTCCTCCTGGTTCCTGGATATATGAGAAACCACACTGTCTGTGACACATTCTGTAGGACAGTATCCCCCACTTTTAGGATATTTCCCAGCTGATCTTTAGAAGGTCATTGTAAAGACAGGGTCACCAGGGCTCCAATCCTGTGGAAATGAAGGTTTGACCTTTTTTTTTCTCTCTCTTTTTTTTTAGTACTAGTGATTGAACCCAAGACCTCATATATACTATGCAAGCATACTACCACTGAGCTACATCCTCAGCTTTTAAATTTTATTTTGAGGCAGGGTCTCCCTAAGTTGCTCAACCTGCGGAACACCATTGCTAGCCCAACCTATCTTAAATCTGCTTAGCATACTTATGTTAGCCTGTGGTTGAGCAAAATCATGTAATACAAAGCCCATTTTATTCTTTATTTTGAAACCGAGTCTCACTAAGTCGCGGAGTGCCTCACTATGTAGCTGAGGCTGGCCGCGAACCCGGATCCTCCGGTCTCAGCCTCCCGAATGCTGGGATTACAAGCGTGAGCCACCACGCCCGGCTCAAAGCCCATTTTATAACAAGGTGTTGAGTATCTCATGTAATCTATTGAGTGTGGTGCACTGTGGGAGCTGTGGCTGGTGGTCGCTGTCCAGCGTTGCAAGAGAGGATTGTGAGGTACAATCCTCTCTAGGAAAAGATCAAAATTCAAAGTACAGTTTCTCTTGAATGCATATTGCTTTTGCGCTATCATGTAGTCAAAAAATCAGAAGTTGAACCATAGCTGGGCGTGGTGGCGCACGCTTGTAATCCCAGCATTTGGGAGGCTGAGACCAGAGGATCCGGGTTCACGGCCAGCCTCAGCTACCTAGTGAGGCACTCTGCAACTTGGTGAGACTCAGTTTCAAAATAAAGAATAAAAAATAGGGCTGGATAGGGCTGGGGGTATAGCTCAGAGGTAGAATGCCCCTGAGTTCAATCCCCAGCACCGCAAAAAAAAAAAAAAAAAAAAAGTTGAACCATCCCAAGTCAGGCGCCCTCAGTAACTTTCTTTTTCCTCTGGCCTTTCTGTCAACCTCATGTACTTATGACTATATTAGTATCTCCCTACCATGATGTCACCGTTTATGGGGCTTTGTGTCTCAACAGTGTTGGGGATGAGTGTCTTTCCATCTGGGTGAGGGGCCAGGTGGATGCTGAGTGGCTACAGGAGGGTGGACCACCCAGGTTGTTCTCTGCATCCCTCCTGAGCCTTACCCTCATCCATTCTCTGTCCATCTCTAGTGCTTAGGGAGGCTGAGCCCTATAGACTGCCTCACCTGAGCTCCTTGCCCTCTGGTTTCCAGTTTCCTTTAGTCACTGAAGGTTACTGGGAGATCAGAGTGGGAGGAGAGATGGCCACCCATCTTTCTTTCTCGTTCTCTTTCTCTCTTTGCTAAACAGCATAGATGTAGCTTCTTCATTGCCTCTGTTTCTACCAGGCAGCTCCTTAGCCCTGATGTTGGCTCTCGCTGGTTTTACGAGGTCTCTTTCTCCTCTTGCTCCTTAAGATCCAGAGGCAACAGCAGCTTCCTACAGCTGCCAGTGTCTGGTAGGTCACCTTAACTCTATCCACAGCTCTGTAACTGGTCCTTCATTAAAACTTCTTAATTACAAAATACCAATGAAAGAAATCAAAGGTAGATAAAAAAGGTATTCCACATTTGTGAACTGAACATTGATAAGTTGTCAAGTTGTTCTAACTTGAGATATAGATTCAACACAATCCTGATTTAAATCCCAGAAATGACTTTGTAAATGCCAATATATAAATAACATTTATGTGGCAAGGGAAAAAAATCTTTGCAAAGTGAATAGGCGAAACAAAGGGCATTCTTAGGGTGGGAAAACTTACCTATGATATTTAGTGGCCAAATCATGACATTACGATTTTGTCAAAGCCCATAAAGTGTGTTTTTGCTCACTTATTTATTTTCAGCATTTTATTTCTCTATTGTTGCATTATAATTGTATATATTAGTGAGATTCACAGTGATACAGTCATATATGCATATAATGTTATTCACTCAGTATGTTATAGTCTTCCATCTATAGATTCTCTACAGATTTTGTGAGGTTTATGCCTATGCACTTAATCTTTTGGTGCTATTTTGAATGGCATTGATTTATAATTTCTAATTTTAGTTCTTCATTGCTAGTATTTAAAAGTATTCTCTTCTGTATAGTAATCCTCTATCCTGAAACTTTGATGTACTTACTTATTAATTCTAGAAGGATTTTTTTGACAGATTCTTTGGGTTTTCTGCATAGACTATAATGTTATAGGAGAACAAAGGTAGTTTTACTTCTTCACTTCTAGTATGTATAACTTCTATTGCTTTTTCCCCATTTCATTGCTGTAGTGAGTTTTGCACTGCAATGTAAATAATAGCAGAGAGAAGACATTCCTACCTTGCTCTCAATCTCAGGTGAAAAGGGCCTCCGCCTCTCACTATTAAGTACTATGTTAGACATAGCAGTACTTTAGATGCTCTTTACCAAGTGGAGAATGTTGCCCTCTAGTCCTCAGTGGACAATACTCCTTTTGTTTTTTTTGAACATGAATGGGTATTGAATTATATGACACGCCTTGTTTGCATCAATTGTTATAATCATCTGATTTTCCTTCTTTAGCTCTTTGATGTGGTGGAGTGCATTGATTGCTTTTGACTGCTGAACTAGCCTGGCATATCTAGAATAAATCCCATTTGGTCATGGTGTATAATTCTTTATATACTAGATAGGATTAAATTTGGTACTGTTTCTTTGAACTTTTTTGTGTCTGTGTTCTTACGAGATATTGGTTTGTAGTTTTTTTTTCTTTCTCGAAATGTTATTATCTGGTTTTGGTGTCAGAGTGATACTGGGCTGCCCAGAATGATTCAGGAAGTGTTCTTTCTGCTTCTGTTTCATGGCAGAGGTTGAAAAGATTTGGTACCATTTCATTTTTAAATATTGGTTAAAGCAACTAATAAAAAATAGAGTGTAGTGCTTTTTTTTGGAAAGTTAAAAAAAAAAAAAAACATCTTTAATCAAACCATCTGAGCAGAGTTTTGTAAGCTGCTAGGCTTACAAATTGGGAGTTTCATTTTATTGAAGGAGTCTTCATTTTCCCAAAGGATATGTAGTAGTTTTTTTTTTTTTTTTTGAAAAAGCAAAAGTCCCCACGATATTTAAATCAATTTGCTCTACAGACACCTGATTTGCATGCAGACTTCCAAGAGAAAGTCATGCTGGGAGTAATATAAAAAAAGGAAGGGGGCTATTTTAAAAGTCTATTTTAGCCAGGCATGGTGGCACATACCTGTAAACCCAGTACTTGGGAGGCTGAGACAGGATTGCAGGTTTGAGGACAGCCCCTGAAATGTAGCCAGGTTGTCGGCAAACAAGTGAGTGTCTATTTCAAAACAGTAATTTAAAAAAGGGAAGTAGAATGCCCCTAGGTTCAGTCTCCCATACTACCAAAAAAGAAAAAAAAAAAAAAGTCTATTTTTCCTAAGAAACATAGGCAAATGTGCTTTCTCTTAGTACACTTACGGCAACTATGTCATAAATGAGAAGACTGATTTCTACAGATGTGGTCGAACTTAGCTTACTCCACCTTTTTCCATTGTCATCAAATCATAATCCCCTGGGATTTGCAGTAGCCAAGCATTCCTTTATTCCTTCTCCAAGCTTTTATTGAGGCCATGCTAAGTCCTTGCCATTGAGTAGCAGATGAGTGAGACGTGGCCCTTGCTCACCAGGCACAAGCTGGGCACTGTGTGAGGGTCTTCCTGGGTCGCCTGGCTGTCACTGGCCAGCTGCGTGACCAGCCATGTGCAAGTTCAATCACATCTCTGTTTTCAAGTGTTGTTTTTTTTTTTTTTTTTCAGTACTGGGGATTGAACTCAGGGGCATTCTACCTCCAAGCTATACCCCCAGCCCTATTTTTTATTCTTTATTTTGAAACCGAGTCTCACTAAGATGCGGAGTACCTCACTAAGTAGCTGAGGCTGGCTGAGAACCTGGATCCTCCAGTCTCAGCCTCCTGAATGCTGGGATTACAAGCGTGCACCACCATGCCCTGCTTGAGTGTTCTGACATGTAAAAGTGATATTAACTATCATTCATTCATTGTGAATGCTTGATATGTGTCAGTGCTGGGCACTGGAGTTATAAGGCTGAAGATAAATAAAAGAAAAAAATAAGAAAGAAAGAAAGAGAGAGAAAGAGGAAGCCAAACCTACCCCAAGCAAACCAACAAACAAAACTGCTCTTACTAGATGGCTCCTGCAGTCATGACAATTGTGGGTCTAGAGATTTAGTTCCCAGAGTTGTGAAAATTAATTGAGATGTTTATGAGGCAATAGGCACATAGTAGATGCTTCATAGATGTGGAGATTATGCTGTCTCTGTCTGGAGAGACGGACCCATCACAATAAAACATCATGCCTGGTGTTTGTATGCAAATAGTAGAAGAATGTAGAGAAGGAAGGCGTTTCTTGTATTATGGGGAAATCATGGAGGGTCTCATGCAAGAGGTGACATTTTAATGAAGAGCCCAATTTTCTTGGTGTCTGGGAAAGGTGTTGAGCTTGGCTGGGACCGAGGCTGCATGGAAGTAGACACAGGATGAACTGGCAGGCAAGTTAGGACCTACTGTCTTCGCTGAGGGCAGGAGCAGCGAGCCCGGGGGCCAAGCCAAGCCTCTTCTGTAGTGTTCAGTCCTAGGACACTGGAATGCCCATCTTTGTGGGTGGGGCACGCTATCTTCTTGTGCTTCAATAGCGTTGAAGGAGGATGCTGTATTAGGATGCTGTATTAGAGAGCTTTTTGTTGCTCTGACTGAAATATCTGACATAAACAATTTACAGGAGGAAAGATTTATTTGGTTCATGGTTTCAGTCCATAGTCAGCTGGCTCAAGGCAGAAATATCATGGCAGAAGGGTGAGTGGAGGGGAGCTGCTCAGTTCACTATAGCCAGGAAAAGAGAGAGGAAGAGGGAGGGGGAGGGGGAAGGGAAGAGAGAGAGAGAGAGAGAGAGAGAGAGAGAGAGAGAGAGGTGCCAGGGACAAGATAAAGTCCCCAAAGGCATGCCCCAGTGATCTACTTTCTCCAGCCATGTCCCACCTGCCTGTGGTTTCCCCTTCCATCCAGTAGCCCATTCTAATAACCCATCAAAAAATCAATCCACTGATGAAATTAGAGCCCTCATGATTCTCTCATATCCCCAAAGCCCCACCTCTGGACATCGCTGTACTGGGGACAAAGTCTTCAACACATGAGCTTGTGGGGATCATTCCAGATTTAAAGTATACCAGAGCCCCTGAGCAAGGGAAAACCAATGGATCCAAGGTGCTGATTCAGCTCACAGAGTCTCCAAATGTTGACGCAAGACTGTGGCTTAAGTGACATTCGTCTCAGGTGGGCATGGTGGTGCAATTTTGTAATCCCAGCTACCAGGAGGCTGAGGCAGGAGGATCACAAGTTTGAGACCAGCCTGAGCAATGTAGTGAAACCCTGTTTCAAAATATAAAATGAAGCCGGGTGTGGTGGCGTACGCTTGTAATCCCAGCATTTGGGAGGCTGAGACCGGAGGACCCGGGTTCGCAGCCAGTCTCAGCTACCTAGTGAGGCACTCTGCAACTTAGTGAGACCCTGTTTCAAAATAAATAATAAAAAAATAGGGCTGGGGGTATAGCTCAGAGGTAGAATGCCCCTGAGTTCAATCCCCAGTACCGAAAAAAAAAAAAAAAATATATATATATATAATGAAAAAATAAAAAGAGCTGGGGATATAGCTCAGTAGTAGAGAACCACTGGGTTTAATTCCCAGTACTGCCAAACAAAACAAAACAAAGCAAAGGCATGCCTTCTTAACAGCGTTCTTTTTGGAGAAAGCACATGGATCATATATGAAAAAATAAGTTTCCTGTAGCACGATATCAAAAATAAAAGATAGGACATGAGGGACCAGCAACTGTAAGCTTCTGGGATCAGTGAACATCAGCAGACCAATGCCAAGGGCTGTGTTATTTTTCTTAACTATTTTCCAGAGCCAAAGGGAAGGAAGAAGGACCCAGAGGAGGCTGATGATGCATAAAATCACATTTCTTGAGCGCATACGATCAGAGCCAGTTGCAGGTGCTGCAGATTCACAGATGAATAAAACGAGCTCCTAGCCAGGTAGAGGACACAGTGTGTCCACAGGCGAGTGTCGGGCTCTACAGATGTTGTCTCCTACGGTCTGGAGAAGTCAGTATAGTTATGATCATTGTTCGTTGTCAGGTCCAAGGTCCCCAGAAGTTGAGTTATTTATTTGATTTTTCTGCTGGGAGATGAATCAGGGTTCCCACAGGAACAGCACCCTCAGATGAGGTGTTTGAGAAGAGTTGAGTGACAGGACGGTTTGGTGACAGTATGGGCTGGGGAAGGGAATGAACACAGGATGGTGGAGCTCCCCAGGGGCAGCAGCAAGGAAGGGCGTTACCATCTCTAGGGCTAACGGGGTAGGTGGAGGGAGCAATTATAGGGACCAAGAGAGGGGACAGAAGCATCTATGTGACTTTGACAAATTCAACAAGTCTTCCAGTCAGTTCTTTTTTTTTTTTTATTTTTCTTTTTTGGTCCTGGAGATTGAACCCAGGGACATTCTACTTTGAAGTTACACCCTCTGCCCTTTTAAGTTGCTGAGGTTGGCTTCAAACCTGTGATCCTCCTGTCTCCGCCTCCCAGGTACTGGGATTACAGGCATGTACCACGGTACCCAGCTTTCCAGCCAGTTCTTGATTTTCTGATCTTTCAGATGAGTGGCTGAGTAATTTTTAATGTCTCTTCCAGCCCCATAAAATCTGTGTCTCTGTAGTAGCCTAGTCTTGAAACCTCTCCTTCTCTCCTTTGCCATAAAAAAGAAAAAGAAAAAGTGAGCCCGCTGTGCAGAGTGTTCTAAGCTGTAAGCAATGAGCTGGAGCCGATCTTATCATCTCTTAGCACATTTTTACCTAGATGAAAGTGAGGACTATTAAAATATCTGCTTATAACTTTTTATGTGAGAAGAGGGATGGAACACGAGGCATTAAATGGTATTTACTGTGCTTGTGATACTAACCAGCTGGAGAGTCTTTAAGAAGTAGGCAGTTGGACAAGAAAGGCTCTTGGGGATGAGCTTCCACAGGGCGAAAGTGGGGGCAGAATGTTTCTGACTGCCAACTCTCCAGAGCAGAAAGGGACCTAGTGTGGAAGCCAGGATTCCTGGCTCCTAAAATGATAAGACTAACACATTTGCCCAGTGGTTGGGAGTTGACGATGCATTGGAACATACACTGTGTCCTGTGTGGTATTCCCTGTACCTGGACCACCACTGGCAATCTTCCTCAGGAACTTCACTATTTCTACTTCTTCTCTATGTCTTATCTTAAATATCTCTAGAGGAGTTTTTTTTTTTTTTTTTTGGCACTCCTGAAAGAGACTTGGTTTCTGTGATGGGGGAATTGAGATAAAGATTAGTCATTAAGCACAGTACCTCATCTTTCCCTTTTTGGTAACAACCCCTCCTTTCCTTTGAGGAAAAATTTCCTCCTTTTCCTGTGGTTGGGGGTGGGTGGGGGTGGTTCATGGCAGTTCCTTTGCCCCACCCTATGTGGGTTGCCAAGTAACAAGGGCATCCAGTCACTCCTGGTGCAGTGATTGGTCCATAATTTGGCATGTGGCCTAAGCAGGACCAATCAGAGTCCAGGTAGATGGGGAGAGAGGAAGATTGCTCTCTGTCTCTGTCTCTGTCTCTCAAATGGGGCTGAACCTAGGGTTGCCAAAGACTGTCCTTCTCTTAACACCATTGAGGAAAACTTCAGTATTAGAAGAGAAAAGGCCAAGGACAAAGGAAATTGGTTATGAGGCATAGAGTAAGAGTGAGATCTTTAAAAAAAAAATATATATATATATATAATTCACATACATAAAAAGTTCATCATTTCAAAGTGTAAAATTCAGTGGTTTTTAGTATATTCACAGGTTTGTGCAACCGTCACCACTATCTAATTCCAGAACATTTTTGTCACACCAAAAGGAAACTGTAACCATTAGCTGTCACTGTCTATTCTGTCACCAGCTAGCCCCAGGAAGCCACTGATCTTTCTGTCTTTGTGGATTTGTCTATTCTGGACATTTCACAGAAACGGAAACATACAATATGTCACCTTTTGTACCTGTCTTTTTTCCCTTAGTATGGTGTTTTCAAGATTCAGTCATATTGTATCATGCACCAGTACTTCATTCCTTTTTTTATGGTGGAATAAATAATATCCTATTGTAAGAATATGCCATTTTTAAGCAGAATGTGGTGGCCCATGCCTGTAATCCTGGTACTTGGGAGGCTGAGACAAGAGGATGGTGAGTTTTGGAGCCAGTCTTGGCAACTTAGTGAGACTGTGTTTCAAAATAAAATAAAAAGTGTTGGAGGGTGTAACTCAGTGGTAGAGCACCCCTGGATTCAATCCCTAGCACCCCTGCCCCCAATATAAAAAGAAAAAAATGACTACATTTGTCTTACCTTCATCTGTTGGTGAATATTTGGCTTTTTTTTTTTTTGCTATTATGAATAATGCTGCCATGACTTTTTCATAGAACCTTATATAATTGCAGTACATTATTTCTGTGATGAAATAATGAAGTAAGTCTCTGCCCTTTCCTCTCTAACTATAAATCTATGAGTGCAGGAGAGGCTAGCACCTTTTAGGTGCTCAATGGAATATTTACTGAGTGGGTAGATGAAAGACATGGGAGTATAATCTCATTTCACAGACATGGAAGCTGAGAGCAGGAGTGATTAAGTAACTTGTCCAAACCATATAACTGGGGCATCCATCCGATTCCTAATTATAAGCAACAGAAATAAACTCTTGATAATATTAATAATAATGCTAAAAGGATTTATTTAATGGTTATTGGAGAGTTCACAGAATCACCAGAAAGACACCAGCTTAAAAAATGATCTGGAACAAGGGAGGGGAGATGGCAGCGTGGATCAAAGCCAAATCTTGCATAAGAAGCAGCCTAGGGAGACCCTTGTTGATATCCCCCTAATCAGAAGCCAGTACAAAGTGCATGCTGTGGCTCTCACTGCCCCTGGATATCATCGGTTGCTGCTACTACTGCTGGCCTCACCAGAAAGCCTTTCCCTTCGGCCCTGCTTGCCTGCACCACCAGCTTCTGCTTAAGTTTGTGCATCCATCTGTTTGGCTGTGACTTAGCTGCAAGGGAAGCTGGGAAAGTGGGTATCTGGCCTTTTTGGTTTCTATCACCAGAGATGGGTTTGCCTTACCCTAGGACACAGAGTGAGGAATTCTTTAGGGCAAGAAGGCTTAGTGTTGGGTAGGAAAAAAAAATTTTTTTCCACTCTGATAACAGGTGGGAAGTCAGGTCTCTCCAAATGCACTACATTAGAATTGTTTGATAGCTTCTGATAAAAAGCCCAGTTCTCTGAGCTTTTTAAGTGAAAGCCTTATGTCCCTTTCCAATTACACCCCACTCTCTGCAAGTCAGGTGTCAAAGCTATGACAAGGTCATCATGTACCGAGAGACCTATTAACTTCTTATCTATCCCTTCTGCCTTTAGTTTCCAAAGCAAAGCCTGCCAAACACGGTGCCCTTTTAAAATGTAAGCAGAGTTGATTGCCTTAAAACACAAAATCCAAATCAAAACAAAAAACCCTGGGAGGAAAATACTAGAACTCCAACCTCAGCTGTTGCCCTGCAGGTGGGACTGGGGAGTCTCTCTGCTGCTCCAAGACCTTGATTGATGGCTATGCCCAGCTCTGACCCTCTGCAGCAAAGGGGACTAGACAGAGAAACATGGCTTTTCCTTGGTTAGTGCTCCAGGACTGCTCAGGAGTGAGCAAACCCATGTCACCTCAAGGGAAGACTGCTCCAGCCACCCATCTGGTAGTCATGGCAACAGAGATGTTACGCGGTGCAAGAGGCCCCATCCTGAATTAAGCAGGCTTTGATTAAATCAGCGTAAAAATGTACCCTCTCCTTGGCCCTTGGGCATATAGATAATTAAGTTGCATAATTATCCACAACCACTAAGAAGATGCCAACCTGCCTCTATTTAAGCCAAAAGAACTCAGATTTGCCAGACCATAAGGGAAGGACATTCCAGAGAACAAGGCCATCTCTCTTTATTATCTTGAGTATTTGAGCCAGAAGGAGCTTAGAGAGGATCCAGTTCCAAACCTCCCACTTGAGAGAGGAAGAAAGTGGGGCCTAGAGGGGTGAGGAGCCTCAGGGTTCCATAGCTCAATAGTGGCAGGACAGAGGTAACACTTTTTCTCTATTCCTGAAATGGAGGTGTTAAAAATAATAAAATGTTCCTTTGTGAGTCACAAGCTTGTGATAGCCGATAAAAAACCAATGTGGCAATACTATTATATAAATATTAGGTAGATTTAGTGGAACTTGAGCAAGTGCCTAATCTTTCTGTGCTTTTGTTTCATGACCTGTGCAATAGGGATAAGATATTAGTCCTCCTCATCAGGTGGAATGGGGATTAACTAAGTTAAAATGTGTGCATTCCTTGGGACAGAGCATTGTGCAGGTACCACGACTGTTAGCTGTTATGCTGGTTTATCAAATCTAACACCCAAAAGAACTTTCAATTAGGCTTTGCTACTTTAACTAATAAATTTAAAAGTTTAATTAAGCGATTAACTTATTCCTCTCCAATTTTTCTTATTGGATGTCTGTCCAAAAATTATAATCTCATTGTGCTACTTCTGACTTTTTGTTTGGATACAGGGTCTCACCAGGTTGCTGAGATCTTGCTAATTTGCTCAGGCTGTCCTCAAACCTTCGATCCTCCTGTCTCAGCCTCCTTAATACTGGGATTATACATGCGTGCTACTATACATGGCTTCACTGTGCTACTTTTAATGAGCCAGAGAGCAGTAGGGGAAGCCACTGGGGAAATGGGGAGCTTGGCCATGCCATTTTTCTGAACATACATCCTTTAGGTCCTGCCCCAAGGGTGTGACCTTGTTTGAAAGCCTAGTTCTGATGGTTGCTGGCCAGGTATCCACAGGCTGATCTCTTCCTCTCTTTGGGCATTCACTTGCTGGATGGTCAAAAGAGGGGGTGAAGAGGCCCCTTCAGTCAGTTCTAGACGTATCTGTAGAAGTTGGAGTCATTAGGCCTCATTTTATTGATTTCCTAGAACAGTATACAGGTGCTCCCAAACTATGATGGCTAGACTCAGGATTTTTTTGATTTTATGATGGTGAGATATCATACCCATGCAACTATTCTGTTTTTCAACTTTGGTACAGTATTCAATAAATTACATTAAATATCAAAGCCTGGTGTATGGCAATGCCTGCAATCCTAGTACTTGGGAGGCTGAGACAGGAGGATCACAGGTTTGAGGATGGTCTTAGCAAGTTAGCAAGACCTTGTTTCAAAATCATCATCACCATCATCATCATCTAGATTCTGTTATAAAATGGGCTTTGTGTTAGATGACCTTGCCCAACGTTAGGCTACTGTAAGTGTTCTGAGTTCATTTAAGGTAGGCCAGGCTAAGCTATGATGGTTGGTAGTTTAGGTATTTGAAATGCATCTTTGAGTTAGAATCTTTTCAACTTACGATGTGTTTTTCAGGATGTAAGCTCCACCGTGAATTGAGGAGCATAAGGAAGCTTATGGACTCTGAAGCTAGAATCCTGGATTTAAGGGCAGATTTCTGTGACCTGGGGCAAGTTATTAGACCACTCTAAGCTTGGTTTTTCTCATCTGTAAGATGGATTGATGTGAGGATTCAATTAGATAATGAATGTAAGCTGCTTAGTACTGTGTCTGGTACCCCATAAGCCAGCAGGGACTGGCTATCTTCATAATAGCTACTGGAAAGTTTTTGCTTCTAAAGCAAATTCCCCAACATCAGCTTCTTTCTTCTATGTTCTTTGTCTTTTCCTTTGAAGTCAAGTACAAAGTTTTGGAGAACTGCCAGCTCTGGTGGGTTGATACTGGTTAATCAAGTGTTGGCTCCCCTCTCACTCTGTCATCCATGTATGTTAATGGACAGAATTTGCAAGGAGCCTGCCGGATCTCAGACGACACTTGTCTCAGCCACACTCATTCTGAAGGAAGGAAATAGATGTGGTTTCCCAGGCAGTGGCCACCACTCTCAAGCTGTTAAGGCAAGCCAAGCTCTGGGAGATCCAGGTCAGACAGTATCCTACCAGAAGTAGAAGAACTTCAGAAAAAGAAAAATAGAGCTGAAATCACATTTTATCTGAATGCACCAGGGAATATATTTTTCTTGGAGAGAAATAAAAAAGAAGCAACCTCCCCATCCACAAAAAAGTAATAAATAGTAATAAAATCTCCCGTGAACAGCCACTTCTTAGGAATATGAACCCAGAAGATGTGAGTTAAAAGTCATGGGTAGAGCATATTAGATGCATCACATGAAAACAGAAAGAACGTGAAGAACTTGGGTATAGATTTGTGACGTGTTTATGAGGCTGAATATGTGCTTTTTAAAGAGTCTTCCAGCTCTGCCTTTGCAAAGGGACTGCAGCTTTAGAGAATGTTCCTACTTGGCCTTCTGGAGAGCCGTAGGGGAAGGGGCTGAAGGAGGCAGAGGGGCTGTTGTTCAGCTGACAGAAGAGCCAGTGAGCAAAAGTCTCAGCCCCTTTACATAGGAAGTTATCTCAGGGGTCCAGGTGTCTTGATGTGAACATCTGGGAAGATGGTCCTTCTAGAAGAGCAGCTGGTGGAAGGCTTCTACCTCAGGTCAGCTGAGGGTTCCAGGCCATGGAGTCATATGTCTTCTGGGCTCTCGGTTCTCCTTCCACAGTCTCTGGTCCTCCCCACCCTCCGATCTTGCCTGTCTGGTGGCCTCTGCCTCTTGATGAACATCCAGAGTGCAGCATTCCTAGCATCAACTTCTCCCAGGCCTCCTTGCAATGGCTTCTCTGCCCTCCCCATCCTGTCACCCTTGGAGCCCATCACTCTGTCAGCCTATTATGGTTACCCCAGTACTAATAATACCATACACTGAACACTCCGTGAGCGCATTGCAAGGTTTTTACAAATGTTACCAAAAGCCCTTACAATACCCAGAGAGATGGGTATTTGGAGGCCCATTTATTCACAGGAGAAGATTAAAGCTCAGTTTAGCTGCTTGATGTTTTAGTCTATTTGTGCTGCTATAACAAAGTACCTTAGATAGGGCAATTTATAGAGAATGGAAATTTATTTCTCACTGTTCTGGAGTCAGGGAAGTCCAAGATCAAGGTGTTGGGTGTTTGGTGTCTGGTGAGGGTTTCTAAGTTGGCTCCTGTTGCTCTGTCTTCATGTCATAGAAAGGGATAAAGAAACAAACTTACTTCCTCATGCCTTTTATTAAGGCACTATTCCAGTCCTTAAGGGTGGGTTTCTCCTGGCCTGCTCTCCTCTCCAAAGCCCTAGCTCTTAATACTAATGCACTGAAAATTAAGTTTCAATATGAATTTTGGAGGAGACACAAACATTCAAACCATAGCACTTGATGTTTCTAGGGTTGCTCAGATACTTAGCAGTAGAATCAGATTTTTTTTTTTTTTTTTTTTGGCGGTACTGGGGATTGAACTCAGGGGCATTCTACCTCTGAGCTACACCCCCAGCCCTATTTTTTATTCTTTATTTTGAAACAGGGCCTCACTAAGTTGCGGAGGGCCTCACTAGGTAGCTGAGGCTGGCTGCAAACCCGGATCCTTCAGTTTCAGCCTCCCAAATGCTGGGATTACAAGTGTGCACCACCACACCCGGCTTCTGGAATCAGAATTTCATCCCTAGCCATCTCCCTCTCCAAGACTTGTGCTGTTCCTATAATCCCAGTAGTCTTCAAATTCTGGGTGGCCAAGGGACTTTTAATGGAATAAAGTCATACAGAAGATAAATAAAGGTTGAGTTCAGGGATGGGGACTCTTATCACATTTACAGTGAATCATGCATTTTCAGTAACTGCCAGGCAAATAACTTATCCATTCAGTGTGGTTGAGTTGTTTTGAGCATATGCCTTCTTGTTGTGAGACCTAGGCAACTAACTTACCCTCTCTAGTTTTGTAAAACGCAGATGATAAAGCCTCCTTAGTAGGTTTGGTGAGGTTTAGAAGAGGTAATAGTGGAGACTACTAGGGAGGTACTTGTGTAAATGGAGGTTATTGCCTGACTTCACACTTAATTTCAGTCACCATGTCAAGATCATGGGATTAGCTTCTCACTTAGCGAGTTACCTAAGTGTGTGTTGGTTTCTTTAAAAACAGCAAAATCCAGATGGATCTCTTTAGCACTGAGTGTCAGAGAAGGCCCCATTCACTGGGAGAGGACAAGGGTAATGGGACCTGGGTCCGTCTAGGAAGAGATGTGCATATCTGCTCTCCTGAGCCAGGAACACTGGCAGCAGGAATTCTGAAATGGGACACTTAGATTAGTGAAGTGGCTTCTTGTGTGTTGTAAAATTCTGCAGTTCCAGGCCCCTTCTGGCAATTCCAGAAGGTATTACTCTGGACGGGTGGCTAGGAAATTAGTTCTTATCTTGGTCGACATTCTCACCGCTATAATCCAAAGCAACTGATCACACAACTTAGAGAAAGGGATATTTGTTTGTTCACAGTTTTTTGGTGAGGCCAAGGTTTGAAGCTCCCAGCATGGTGTTAGGAAGGAGAGAGAGAGAGAGAGAGAGATCGCAAACCTCTGTTCTCACATCATGGAGACCAGAAGCAGAGAGAGTGCAAGCAAAGGGATTCAAAGACACAAGGCCACACCCCCAGGGCCACCTTCTCCAGCAACACCCCACTGGCCTAGGTTACCACCCAGAAAATCCATTACAATGGATTTATCTACTGATGAGATGACAACCCTCACGACTCAACTATATCGACCCTGAGCTCTTCAGGGGACCTTCTCTATCTGACCCTAACAGTTCTCTTACATTTCTCTCTTAATGGTTGGGTTCTCTGAAGATAGTATTCTTGCATCAGTCTATTGATCAAGGTGTTTCTTTCACTTGGAACAGAGGTAAGACCTGGACTGCGGGCGGGACCTGGGCCAGGATGAGCTGTGCTGGGGATGGGACCAGGGTGGGGGAAGAAATACCTTTCCTCTCTTCCTACTGGGCTCAAAGAAAGCAAGCTGGCTCTTCTTTCTCAGATCCTCTTCCTCCTACTACTAAGACTTTCCATAGGGATGCCCTGCAAGAGCCATGGCGGTGTGCAGTTACCTTGGGAGTATTTATTACTTTCTAACCAGATGCATAAGGAAAACAGAAAGTGAGTTTCTGGGGAAAGGGAGGGAAGTTCTGGTGACATGAGGTATTTCCCATGCAAAGTAACAGGCGTGGAGACATTGTGTATACCTTTGGGCTGAGCGAGGCCAAATGAGACCAAGGATATTTGAATACCTAGTAGGGCATATAAAAGTTGGAATGGAGCTGGGCATGGTTGTGTGCACTTGTAATCCCAGCTACTTAGAAGGCAGAGGCAGGAAGACTGAATTCAAGGCCAGCCTGGGCAACTAAGGGAGACCCTGACTCAAACACACACACACCTACACACACACACACACACACACACACACACACACACACACACATACACAAAAGGACTCGTGGGTCCTGATTACCATTTTAGATCTATGACTTGGGAGACACTTCAGGGCTTTGGGTAGCTGTGACTTGCCTCAACTGGTCTTTCTTGGGTATGTTAGTGAAGGAATTTGGCTGCAAGGGAAAGATACTCCAGTTAGTTTAAGGAGAAACAAAAGGACAGAGGGGAATCCTGGCCCAGGGGTGGGTCTGGCTGTGGCCATGAGGTCCTGGGTCTCTTCCTTCCCACTTCACACCCTTGCTCACCTACATGCTTGCTTCAGCACCTCTCAGAGACAGCCATCGGTGCTTCCCTCATCACTGTCCTTAGAGATGGTGACCCTAGAAAAAGAGAGGGAGTGTCAACATTCCATTCCACCTACCAGGAGTGACATGATTGACCTGGCTTGGGTTGCATGTCCATTGCCTGAAGTGATTGCTTGATCTGTGAGACTCCTGATTGGCACTATCTCTGCCAGGTAGCCTTGTTGGACTGGGGAATATCCTCCTGTTCTTCTTCTATTTTACTTTTTGTGGTACTGAGGATTGAACCCCAGGCCATTCTACCTCCAAGCTACACTCCCAGCCTTATTTTATTCTTTGTTTTGAAACAGAGTCTCACTAAGTTGCTGAGGCTGAAGTTGAACCTATGAGCTTCCTGTCTCAGCCTCCCAAGTACTGGACTACAGGCATGCACCACTACGCCCATCTCTGCCCTTCTTCTAGAGAGGTAGGATTGTTACCATGGTTGCCTGTGACAGGCAGAATAATGCTCCTTCTCCCTAATCCTGAATATATTCACATCCTGGTCCCCAGAATCTAGGCAATATGTTGTGTTCTGTGGCACGTGGGGAAGTCAGATTACAGACTGCATTAAAGATGCTAAGCAGCCAGCCTTAAAGAGACTATCCTGGATTATTCAGGTGGATTCAGTGCAGTTGCAGGGGTCTTTAAGTGGGGGAAGCGGAGGCAGAAGAGCCAGAATCGGAGAGATGGTGCTGGGGGAAGACTCTCCTGGCCATTGCTGGCCTTCAGGATGGAAAGGGCCACGGCCTAAGAAATGTAAGCAAACTCTAGGAACCAAAAAAGGCAAGACAGTGGGTCCTCCTGGAGCCTCACCTCATCTTAGCTCAGGGAGACCCATTCTTGACTTCTGACCTTTTGCCTATACGGCTATGGGCTCAGCTGTTTGAGCTACCCAGTTTGTGGACACTTGTTACACAGCAGCAGGAAACTAATGTGTTGTTCAGGCTTCATTGTATGTGGGCGTGGTCATGACTAGGTTCGGGGTTCATTCTGTGGCAGCCCCTCGAAGCCTAGTCCTCCATCAACCCTCTCTTCATCTCTTCCATCCTGCTGCCTAGACACGGTGCCACTTGATCCACCAAGCTGTGGCCACGCCCCACAGAGGCAAGGGGCAGCTGGGGGCAGCGTTCCTTCCTCCATGCTTCAGGCAAGAAATGCACTCGTGTCTCATTTAAGCAGGCGTTCTCTTGGGTGTGTCTGAAACTCAACTGGAGTCAGTCCTAATGATTGTGGAAGGAAAAGACATTGACACTGATGTTTAGAAGGCCCGCAGACCCAGTGTTTACAAAGCCAAGAGAGAGCATTCTGAGGGTGCCTCGGTGATGGGACACAGCAGCCCTGGTTCCCAGCTCTGCCCCCAGTGACTTTCCCGGTGGACACAGCTGTCCTGGCGTCACAAGTATCATCTCCATCCTGACTCTTACCTCAGCTGCTGGTGCCTATCCTTAGGCAGCAACTTAACCCTCCCCAATCAGCCTGATCCTCAGGCTCTCTGGACTCCTGGGAAGTAGCCCTGACTCAATTCTGACCCCATGGAACCACCCCCCACCACCATGTTAGCCTCCTGCACATCCCACCCCAAGAAATCTAAGAATATAAAGTTTAATTAGCATGGAAGACCTTGTTTAGGGCTCTGTGTGTGATTTCAGAGGAAGTCATAATTATAATAGCTAACAATTATTGAGCAATTGCCATGGGACAGATTAAGTGCTTTATGTTTTAACTTCATTTAGCCTCAGAATACCAGGTGGTGGAGACTAGCATCCCTTTATAAAGGTAACTGAAGCCGTATCAGCAAAGATGTTGATTTATCTAAGGTCATTGAGCTGCTAAGTGGAAGAGCCAATGTCTAAACCAGGCAGCCTGCTTCTGAAACCCGTGCTGTGGTAAGTTAGGTGTACTACCTCCCCAGCCCAGCTACTTTCATCTGGGTATACTTATCTCAACAAAATGTTTAGACAATCATAATGGTTTGGGGTACTAGGCAGAGCTGCCAGGTACAGTCCGGCAGCCTGACTCAGGAGGAGTCGTTCACATTGTCATCTATGTTAATTGTAAAGCCTGAAGTTGTGCAGTGTAGTCTTCACAACTGTACGTGGCCACTCTGAGGTCTTGTTTCTGCAGAAGCAGGAGGTCACATAGAAATGCTGGAAGCTCAGTTGGGAAGCCATCCAAAACTATGATTGGGAGTTGGTGTGGAAAAGTAGAAATCAGGGAAATAAGCCAAGGTAATGGGGGACCGGAATGCAGAGGATTCTCGCAGGGACAAAATGACAAAATCTGCTGGATGGTTTCTTTCATGCTCAGACCTGCAGTAGATGACTCTTTCAAAAAGGGCGGGGGAGAAGGAGAGCCGGACGTGGTGGTGCATGCCTATAAGCCCAGTACTTGGGGGGTTGAGACAGGAAGATTGCAGGTTCAAGGCCAGCCTCAGCAACTTAGCGGGGCTGTTGGCAACCTAGCAAATTCCTGTTTTAAACAAAAAATAGAAAAAGGGGCTTGGGGTATGGCTCAGAGGTAGAATGCTCCTGGGTTCAATCCCCAGTACCCCCCTCCCCCCCAAACACACATACATGGTGGCTGTGTGTGTGTGTGTGTGTGTGTGTGTGTGTTAGTTTTGATTTTGTATCATAAAAATAATACAGGCTTATTGAAGAACATTTAAAAATATAGAAATGTTTAAATAGGAAAATACCCTTGTCCCATGACCCAGAGAAAACCACTGCTGGTATTTTATTCTCTCTCTCTCTCTCTCTCTCTCTCTCTCTCTCTTTGTATATATCTAGATATTTATATAACTAGGTATACAAAGAGATGGATATTTTCCTCTCTACATATCTATTGATCAATCATTCAGCTATATTTCTCTGTATATATCTATAAAGTGATCAGCTGTATTTCATCCATCTAGAGATCTGTGTATCTATCATTTGATCATCTAGATCTTTCTCTCTTGAGAGAACAATACCTTACTTGCACATGGTGGACCATGTCACTATTATTAGTACTACTTGTGCGGTTTTCACCTGGGCCTCTAGAAGTTCAGATGGCTTCGTGCTGTCCCTTGCTTGTCCCTGAGTATCTTAAAGGCTTTACCTGGTCTCTGTCACAGGCTCCTGGCAACTCTTTGGAGAGCTACATGGAATGAGAGGCTGGTAATAGGATTGCTAGGGACATGGGCCAGCCTAGAGTCATGAGCCTGTGGGTGCAGTGGGGCTTGGGGACCCCCCGGATGATAGAGCGTTCCTCCTGAAAGAGACTCTTGAGGTGCCATAGCCTTGTGTCCCCCTCCTCTTCAGCATAGACACGTTTTCTGGATGAGGAAATTAAACCCCGAGGAGGTGACCGACCTACTTAGTTCCTATACGGTGAGTCAGTGGAGTTCGGGGACTGGAACTGGGCTTCTGACTTGAAGCATCTAGCATGTCTGAGCATGTGTGCCGTGGAAGGCTAGTCTTAGCACACGCTCGGCAACAGTGTTCCATGGTCAGAGCAGCATGGGAAGGCTGCACACTGTGACCCTCTCTTGGAGATTCTCAAATGCCTTTTTGCACAGAAGGCTCTGAGAAGGCCTGCAGCAAAGAAACCCATTGAACCTGATTCAACCCACCATTTCTTGAATTTATGCAGACGAGGGACTTTTCGCATTGATCATCTAGCCACATCTTGGGGCACGGGCCTGAGGAAAGAGAGGCTGTGTTACGCCCCATGGCTTGTCCCTAAGCTGAAAAGGATACCTGAGGACATAGGAAATGCCACACTGGGTCAGAGTCACTGTCCTTCTAGTCTAGGATTTGCTCTCTGACAGGGCTACCAAGAAAAGTGTTGTCAGCCGGGTGTGGTGGCGCACGCTTGTAATCCCAGCATTCGGGAGGCTGAGACCGGAGGATCCGGGTTCGCGGCCAGCCTCAGCTACCTAGTGAGGCACTCCGCAACTTAGTGAGACTCGGTTTCAAAATAAGGAATAAAAAATAGGGCTGGGGGTATAGCTCGGAGGTAGAATGTCCCTGAGTTCAATCCCCAGTACCGCAAAAAAAAAAAAAAAAAAAAAAAGTGTTGTCATAGCATGTGGCTAACCCTTTGCTGGGCCAAGTTTAGACACCGGGGACTGGGTTTTTCTTAATGCCTACTAGCTCTGTCTGATGCTTTTGTCCCCACGTAGATTTACACTTAAGCATTTCAAGTTCCATGGGTTCTCCCACATCTCTTCATCTCATCTCTGTATCCTTGGTGCCTAGAAGGGTGCCTGGTAATAGTAGGTACTTGATAAAGACTTGCTGAGCCAGGCGTGGTGGCGCACGCTTGTAATACCAGCATTCAGGAGGCTGAGACTGGAGGATCTGGGTTCGAGGCCAGCCTCAGCTACCTAGTGAGGCACTCCACAACTTAGTGAGACCGGGATTCAAAATAAAGAATAAAAAATAGGGCTGAGGGTATAGCTTGTAGGTAGAACACCCCTGAGTTCAATCCCTAGTACCGCAAAAAAAAAAAAAAAAAAAAAAAAAAAAGACTTGCTGAATAAGTGCAATTAAATTCCTGATGAGTTTTGGGGGGGGGTCACCGAGTTCCCAAATCATTCTCCTCTGAATGACATAAAATCTTTCTCTCCTAGACCCTGAGGCTGGTTTACAACTTATGATTCAGACTTAATAAATGTTTACTGAATGCTTAAGGTACGTGAACCCCACGAGAGACATATTCCTGTAGACAGACTCTCTTATCTAATGTTGTCAGTGGCCCTGCAAAGTCCTGTAATCTTGATTTTTCAGTGGCAAGGCAGGGGTTAATGGAGCTGGCTGGGGATGATAAAAGTGAACCTGACACAAATTAAAAGGCAGGAGGCTCCAGATGAGGTCTCCTCTAGGTTAGAAAGGAGGGTACCTCCTCTTCCCTAAACTTGTCTGCAGCAAGGGCTGGGTCTTAGGCTGTCCTGGGGTGTTGAATGGAGACCTAGGTCACCTGCCATGTGTCTTTATGGAAAGTGATTCTGCTTAAGGCACAGTACTCTGAGGATAGCGAGACATGAATAGCCCCCAGCTGATGGAGGAGTCGAGGTGCTAAGCCTCGCTGGCCCTGGTTACAGCAACACAGTTCATAACACAGCAGCCTGGCTTCAGATTGCTCCGAATGCTCAGAAGGTTGCTATTTCTTTTTCCCTTCAACCCTTTGACTGTGCAGGTATTGGTCTTATTAGTCCTATGGTAATGTTTTCTAGTTTAATGTAAGAATTTAAAAAAGACAACCCTTATGACACCTGGTTGTCCTCTGGAAATGGTGTCCATTCCTTTGAGCTAGCAGAGTGCTGTAATTGCACTTTGTTTGGGAGAGAGAGAGAGTGCCTGGTGAGATGGGAAGGTTATGTCTCAATGGATTCCTAAGATGTTGGAGCTAGGAGGGCCTCTGAGATCATCTGTTCTCTTACCTGACAGGAGGAAAGCAAGACTCGGAGGTCACCCAAGGTCACACAGCTCTTGAATGGTGTATTAGTCAGAATACCTGATAAGAGCAACTTAGAGGAGGAAGGATGTACGCTGGCTCATGTTCGAGTCCATAGCCAGCTGGCACTATTTCTTGTATTTCTTTGGGCTGGAGGTGAGGCAGAACATCTTGGTGGAAGGGTGTGGCACAGCCAGGAAAAAGAGAGA
>PVLC010001524.1:89270-140351 GCA_004027655.1 Graphiurus murinus | reverse complement strand
GGTACTGGGGATTGAACTCAGGGGCATTCTACCTCCGAGCTATACCCCCAGCCCCATTTTTTATTCTTTATTTTGAAACCGAGTCTCACTAAGTTGCGGAGTGCCTCACTAGGTAGCTGAGGCTGGCTGCGAACCCGGATCCTCCGGTCTCAGCCTCCCGAATGCTGGGATTACAAGCGTGCGCCACCACGCCCGGCTTCTCAAGTGGATTTTTTAACTACTCTCCTGTTTTGTTTTGTTGTTGTTGTTGTTTTGTTTTGTTTTCTATTACTAAAGAAAAGCTTTTTGCTTGGCTGGGCATTTCTGGTTCAGGGTCTCTTGAGGCTGCACTCATCGAAAGGTGATCCTGAGGAGGAGCCACTCCCAAGGTCATTGGTGTGGCTGTTGGCAAGCCTTAGGTCCTCTCTGGCTTTTGGCTGGAGACATTAGTTTCTTGTTAGATGAGCTGCTCATATGATGGCTTGCTTCCCCAAGGGTAGGAGGAAGAGACCCAAGGGAGAGCCGAAGAGCTTCCAAGATAGAAATCACAATCTCTGTTATATAATCTTAAAAGTAATATCTTGTCACTTCTCTAGGTTAGAAGCCAGTCATTCTAAATCTCCTACACTATAGAGGAGGGGATTGTAAGAGGGCTTGAATATAGGAGAGGGGGATTTTGGGAGCCATTTTACAGGCTGCTGATCAGACTGGTCTCCTATTTTTGTCTTTGTACTCTGCTACACTTTCAGAAGAGCAGCCAGAGCAATACTGTTAAAAGACCAGTTAGACTTCCAGCACTGCTCTGCTCAGAGCCCTTCAGTGACACCCAGTCTTACTTGGAATAAAAGACAGAGTCTTCACCTTAACCTATAACTTCCTACATGACCCCGTCTTGTTTGTCTAAATTCATCCTATACTATTCTTCCTGTTGTTCTTGCAGCTCCAGCCAAACACACTTCATACAGGTTCTTTGAACAACTGACAGGCTTGCTGCTTCCTCTGCCTAGAATGTTCTTCCCCAAAAAGCTGCATGGCCATCTCCCTTACTTCCTTCCAGTATCAGTGCCATCTTAAGCTTTCTAAAGCCTTGATATCTGAAATCCACACCAACTCCTTCTCATTCAGCACTTCCTGTCCTCTTTTCTTCTGCTTTTCTTTTAGCACTTCCTCCCATGTGTAATAGTAGATGCTTTATGTCTTTATATTGTCTATCATCTATTTCTCACAGTAGATTATAAACTCTGTGAAGGTAAGACTTTTTGTTTATTCCTATACATCCAGTGCCTATTAAGAGTTCCTAATACATAGTATATGCTCAAGAAATATTTGTTGAATGAACCGATTGGTTTTAGCTAACTTTGTACTAACTGGAGTATGAAGGATAAGTTGAAAAGAATATTATTTTAGAATGGGAAAATTAAATAGTCTTAGTTGCCAATGTTAATTGATAATGCTGCTGAGAAATTTCTCCTCCTTTTTAAAGTTTAATTAAAAAATAAAGGCAATATATGATTCAAGAATTAAAGTACTGTCTCCAAATGCCCTATTCCCTCTTTATCTCCTCATAGGTAATCACTATTACTACTTTCTTGTGTGTATTTCTAACATTTCTTCATATAAATACAAGTATGTGAAATTATATATTCTTACCTCTGTGCCTTCTTATTCAAAAGTTAGCTAGCTTTCTGTTCTGTTCTGCATCTTTCTTTTCTCCTTCACTGTATTCTAAAAATCTTTCCTGCAAGAAATTTTGAGACTTTATCTAGGACTAGGGAAAAACCGTTTCTTGCTTGATGGGTAATGTCTGTCTTTTTGCCTTACCATCCAGGTGTGGGGAAGGGAATAGCCCTGAACTTCAGATTCTGGCTTCAGCAGTAACTAGTTCTGAGACCTTATCCAAGTTATTTAACTCTGCAGAACTTCAGAGTCTTCACTGGTGAAATGGGATTGTTGGGGCGGGGTACTGATGATATAAAGAAGCTGATACCTTCATTACTATTCCTTACTATTGTCTTTTTAAAAGTAGTTTCAAGCCAGGCGTGGTGGCGCACGCTTGTAATCCCAGCATTCAGGAGGCTGAGACCGGAGGATCCGGGTTCGCGGCCAGCCTCAGCTACCTAGTGAGGCCCTCCGCAACTTAGTGAGACTCTGTTTCAAAATAAAGAATAAAAAATAGGGCTGGGGGTGTAGTTCGGAGGTAGAATGCCCCTGAGTTCAATCCCCAGTACCGCAAAAAAAAAATAAAAAAAATAAAAGTAGTTTCAAATCATTTGGTGGTAGAGAGTAAAGGTGATAGTGTTAGACATTTTTTTGTAGTATTACCAAAAGCTTCCTGATATTTCTCCCAGACTTGTTTCATGGGTAGCTAGCCTTCTTCTACATTGAGATAGAAAAGCTGAAGCTCAGAAAGATGTATGATATGCTGAAGAGACCCAGGACTGTAGACTATCACCCTATTGAAGTATGATCAAGGATGAGTCAGAGCCAGCGTGGTGGCGCACGCTTGTAATCCCAGCATTTGGGAGGCTGAGACCAGAGGATCCCGGTTCGCGGCCAGCCTCAGCTACCCAGTGAGACACTCCACAACTTAGTGAGACCCGGTTTCAAAATAAAGAATAAAAAATAGGGCTGGGGGTATAGCTCGGAGGTAGAATGCCCCTGAGTTCAATCCCCAGTACCGCAAAAAAAAAAAAAAAAAAAAAAGAATGAGTCAGTTGTCATTTTGTGGTACCTGCAGGGCAGCATCCCACATCTATCTTCAGATTTGCTCCTGATTTTAAAACCACTTTTTCTATTAAATGAGTCCCCCCCAAAAATAGATGCCTAAGTCTTTTCTTTGAGAAATTGTTCCTTAAGGACCCTATCCCATATTTCTTAGACTCAAAGTTTTTGAGAAAGAAAAACTTTCTCAGTTCTTCATGAATCTAAGCAAATAACTAGAGTAATTTATGGTTCCATAAACCATTTTTTTAAAAAAATGGTGTTAATAGGTTGTGTTCTATATAGGGATTTGGAAATAATTATAGATTGTAAATGAGACATTCTTCCTTGATTGCTCATCTCTTAAAAATAGGCTAGTCTATTTAGTACGTTCTTCTTCTTTGACCTCTAGTCCCCTTGAGGAGGAGTTATGAATGCTTTTCTTTTCTCTGTTATGTGCCTCATAAAGTGAATAGCAGTGCTGCAAAAGTTGGTAGATGATGCAAACAGGTTTCTCTTCAGATTATCCAGGGAATGGCTATTTTCTGGAAACTTGTATGTTTTGTTATTTTTGCTCTTTTTAGCTTTTTTTCCCTGAAGTGTAACATACATACAGAAAAGTACACAAATTGTAAATATGCAATTCAATGAATTACAACAAATGGAACACACCTAAATGAAGAAACAGAACCTTACCAACACCCCAGCAATTCTATTTGTGCTCCTTTCTGATCTCTGTTCCTCCACCAAAAGTGGACCCTCTCTCCTGACTTCACGTAGATTCATTTTGCCTGTTTTTGAACCTTGTGTAAATGCCGTCATATAATAAGTACTCGTTTCTGTCTTCTTTTATATAATATTCTATGTATTGTTGCATGCAGTTGTAAACCATTTATCTCATGGCTGAACAGTATAACTTCAGTTTGTGGGCATTTGGGTAGATCCTAGTTCTTGGCTTTTATAAATAGTGCTACTATGAACATGCTTTTGTCTTTTGGTAAACACATGTTTTATCTCTGTTGGATATTCCAAGGAGGGAACTGCCGGGTCAGAGGCTATGCATGTATTCATCTTTAATAGATACTGCTAAATGGCTTCCTAAAATGGTTTTTATCAGTGTATCTTCCCACCAGTAACATGTGAAAATTCCATTTGTTCCATATCCTTCCCAAACTTGGTGTTCTCTTTCTTTTTAAATTTAGTCATTCTGGCGGCTATATGGAACCTTGTGTTTTTGCAGGCTTCCTCTATGTAATTTCCTTCAAAATGTTGGAAAGGTGATATTATCTCCACTTAGTCCACCCTCTGTATAGGAGACCACACAGTACAAAGACAGGATTTAGAATTCATCAGGTGTGGTTCCTGAGCCTGAGATTGCTCATTATGAAAAACCTTCCTTGAAGAACTGTTAAAAGGAATGTAGAACATATGTGAAGCCCTAGCCCAGTGCCTGGTGTGCATGCACACTCTGCACATCCTAGCAACATTAGTGTGGTTATTAGGATTTGTAAGCTACATACTATTAGGTTTACTTTACCCCATTTTAATATAGATCTTTATAAGTATTTCTCTTGATTTATAAAGTATTGCTGGGAATGAAAAAAATCTTTAGGTATAAATAGATGAAATGAATTAAAGTATGACTGGATATGTACAACATTCTCTTTTGAGCACCTCATTATTAGAAATAATGTTGTTGAAATCCAGTCATTTGTTAGGAAGAAGGCTTCAGATCATTTTGAGCTGACCTTACATTTGAAGGAAAATGTCCAGATTTGGGTAATTTAGTATAGAGAGAGGCCCAAGGCTTTAAAAAAATTTTTTTAAAAGCAAAAATGGGATAGGATATGGATGTTCCTGAAACATTTCCCCCCAAGCCTTTCAATAACAGAGGAGCAGGGAGACATTGTCAGTGTCTGTTTCTGGCAAGTTTTAATAAAGGAAATGATGCTTTAATAGCATAAAGTCAGTTTGGGAAGTTAATTCCCTCAGGATATCATTAAAGAAGGAGATGTAACTTTTAAGCAAAGGTAGAATTGAAAGATTGTTAATAACTTTTAAAGTTACAGTCTGAATAAAAATACTGTGCTTTGAAGCAAGAAAGAGACTTGTGGCTCTGAATTCTTGTGACTCAGTTCTTGCACCTGCTCCATGTAAGAAAGAATTCCCCCAGCGTCGTGTGACAAGATGAGGATTTGTGCAGTCTTAGGAATCCTTCATGTATCTTAGCCAACGTTTAAAACAGTATTTAAAGGTAAGCTTATCTAACCTCAATATAGTCCAGTGGCTGTGCTGGTTTTGGATATAGTCAATGGACAATCCCTTAATGTATTGTCTAGAAAATGACTTAGCAAGCAACAGGCTTGCTAGAGAAGCTAAACGGTAGTGTCATAATTATAGACAATGACAGTGACATTCTGCACTGAACTGTTAGCGTATCTTGAAAAGCATGTAATTTTGATAACGGACATAACACCAACTTCCAGTCACACATCTTTCCTACATTTTAACATCTCTGAAATCAACATATGTCTCAAATTGAGTGCTGTGTCATAGTCTGACAGTATTTTTTCTGTCATGGAGACATTATGTCTTATAACAGATGATATATTAGATTTGATGAAATATAGTAAAATGCAGACTGACAAGAGTTTGAATTTGAGAAGCCCAGACTAGACAATTCCAAACTGTATTTTGTGGCTCCCTGGCAGTTTCCTATGGGGCAGGCCTGATTCACACATTGGGATTTGAGTGGGATTTCAAGAATAGAAAGTGTTACTCTTTCAAAAGAGAAAATTTTAAAAAAAGAAAACAACACAACTCAAGAGGTCCTTCATTTTATTGTCATGTTGTATCACATATAAACACCAGATCTGGTGGTGTTACTCTGATAGTCGAAGGCTAAAACACACCATTGTTTGCCATTGTCTTCCATCCTCCCCTAAACATAACCTCTGTCAGTGGTACACATCATTCCAGTTTCCTCTCAAGGTACTTGGGGTGTACATCTTACCAATTATTAATCAACCATTAGTGGCATCAGCCTATATATTAGGTTCTATAACTTGGCATTGGTCCATATTTTACTTATTTTAGAGCTTTCTCTAGGTAGGTCCATGTCGATATTTTAGTGGTCGTAATAGTGTTCCACTGTGCGAATGGCTTAACCATTCTATTCATTTTGTCTACAAAGATCAAGGTAATGCAGTCATTAGTTAGGTTGCATTTAGAATCCTGGTGTTTTGGTCCCCAGTTGGTATTTTTTTCCTAATAGTACTGGGCTTTTATAACCAAGAATTATAAATTAATTACTTTGGTTTCTTTTTGCTTACATAAAGCCAAAATGTTCCTCTTGGAAATTAAACTTTTTTTCCTTCTGTAGTATCCTGCTTTCTTTTTACTTTATACTTGTTTTGCTAGGAGTACTAGTTATATTCTTTCTTCCCTGACTAAAATTTACCCCCATGAGAAAAGAGTTTTATGCATTCCTGGATGCACTTTGTACAGTAATAGATGATAAATAAAAATCTGCAGTTCCCTTCTGCCATACTCCTTCTACTTGTCCTGGAATAGCATTTTGGGAATATCGTCTATTCTGAGAAGCCCGTTCCTGTTCTCTGGGATGCTACTATTTCGTCACGTATCTCCTGTGCCTGGTGAGCCCCTCTTTTCCTTTTTGGCCCTGCCCTCCTATCTTCCCTGTCTTTCTGGTCTTTGGTTCCCTGCTTCTCTTGCCCATTCCCGTCATCCTGTCCTGTTGTCCCCACTGTGGTTCGGTCAAGCCCCAATGCAGAGAAACCCAGAGGGTAGAGGGTAAGGAGTGGAATTCCCACACAGCACGCTGCCACCCACTCTTCCAGCCCTCCAGCAGTGCCAGCTGTGGAATTCCAGCTGAGTGTTTGCCAGTTCCTTTGCTCAGGAATGTACATGTACACATCCTGTTGATGGATAATTGACTTTATGTATGGTGAAATAGCAGCTTGGCCAAGGGCAACTGAAGGAAAAATGCTATGAAAACAAGAGCATTAGACAAAATTAATTTACATGGAAATTCAAAGACTGAAAACCAAGTACTTTTTAAATGGGTAACTTAAATTAGGTTTTTAGTACTGGAAAGTATTTCTCAAGGCTAATCAAGGATAACTGAAACAACTGTGTGCTTGCAGAAATGCCTTAGTACTGTTCTCCTTTTTCTTCTCCTATTTATTATCTCCCAACTAGGTTACTGGTATTAACAGGCATAGTCCTCTGTTCTTTAAAGACTATGGGCTCTTCAGCTTTCAGGTGGCTATGTTCCGGAAAGGTGTCCTCAACACATTGTTACTGGAAACACTCAGAATTAGCCCAGAAGTAGAAAGTGTGCTGGTGAGGACTCTATTCAAAGAAGGAATGTATATTCCTTGTAGAAAAATAAGATGAGATTTTCTAGCCAGCAGTGTCCAGATCTAGCCATTGTTGTTCATCATATGTTTTGTTCACATATTCATTATGGTTATTTTTTGTTTACAAAGTAATAACAACAGCTAGCAATTTGGACCCTATGTTGGGCTCTGTGCTGAGCTCTTTATACTTAGTCCTCACAATAGTGCTCTGAGGTAAGTAGTTGGTCCTCCATATCCACATCAGTGGATTCAACCAACTGAAGATCAAAAGTAATCAGGAGAAAAAAGTTGTGTCTGCTGAACTTGCACAGACTTTTTCCTTCTTACTATTACCTAACAATACAGTATAATTATTTACGTAGCATTTACATTGTATTAGGTAATACAAACAATCTAGACATGATTAAAGTATATGGGGAGCTGAGGGCAGTGGTACAACCTGTAATCCCAGTATTTGGAAGACTGAGATCGGAGGATCACAGGTTCAAGACCAATCCCAGCAACTTAGCGAGATCTTATTTCAAAATAAAAAGGCCTGGGGGTTTTGCTCAGAGGTGAAAATGTCCCTCAGTTCAATTCCAAGTACCATGAGATAAAATTTTTTAAAAAGATATATGTGAAGGATATCCGTAGGTTCCATGCAAATATTATGCCATTTTATTTAAAGGAATCTGTAGATTTTGGTGTCCAAAAGGAGTTCTGGAATCAGTTCCTCATCGATACCAAAACGACTAATATTTTTCTTCCAACTGAATCTTTATCTCACAACCTATGAATGGGTATTGTTACTACCTTCATTTCATAGTTAAGGAGTCAGAGACTTAAAAGAAGCAATATGCTCAATGCCACAAAGCTAGTAAGTGGATCCAGGATTTCTAAGCACTACTTTGTTCTGAGGTGGCTATCCTGGGGAACTTACCTGAGGCTGCTCTGGCAGGAGGTTAGAGTAATGGTGAAGAGTATACAGTATCAGACTGGATTCACTGGATTCAACCTTGGTTCCACTGCTTCCCACTGGAGAGAACTTGGGCAAATTGCTACACTTTCTATGGGCCTTTTTGTCTTCATCTGTAAAATCGACATAATAAAGCTATCTATTTCATAGACTTGTGAAGTTACATGGAAGTTCAGAAAGTGCTTGACACATAATAAGTAGCTGTTGTTACTGACTTTGTATACTAGTATCCATAGTATATCTACTTTAGGTTCCCACTTGTATTCAAGGTTGAAAGAAGGGAGCTCAAAGGTCATGCCTTGTTCTCTTTCCCTCTTACTCAGGAAAAAAAGAAGCTGTCTCCAAATGTACTAGCAGTCTTGTTTCTCTCTCATGGGTTAGAACTACAATGTGTGGCTATTCCTAGCTGTAGTAGAGGCCAGGTAAAGATACATTCAGTGGTGTGTAGGGTCATCTCATGGGCTTACTGTTAGATTTTCAGAGAGTTTGCAATCTAGTTAACATCACTTTGGGTAATTTGAAATCTGCTATGGTGGGAGTAGTTGCACCACAGAAACCAGCAAATGCTATGCATCAGGTCCCCTTCCCCAAGAGCTGGTTGGTAAAAATGTGTCAGCACACCTAGGTATGTTTAACTCTTATACCAGCCTGAAAGCAGCAGTGCGTGAGAAGCAGTACATCTGCTAAGGTCTGTTAACTGTTTAAGCCCTTCTAGTGCAGTGGTCACTAGAAATCAGAGCTGATAGGGACCTCTCAAGGTCAGCCAGGACAGTCCCTTCATTTGACTGATGAGAATCTGAGGCTCCAAGAGAATCTACTTTGCTCTAGACTCTAAAACCCTCCTGGAATCTGCATGTCTTGACAGTCCAGTGTTCATTCTCTAGAACTGAGAGTTTAAAACCCATCCTGCTGCTGCCTGCCCCCTCCCTGTCTCTTTTCTCTTGCCTTCCTTTGGCCAGCTCTCACAGTGCTGGGAAATCTGGATGTCATCTTTCATTAGTTTCCCAGGAAGCCTACTTTAAACTCTTTGTTTTGGATTTTAGAGAACATTATTGATTATTGATAAGCTTAAAGATTTGATCGCTGCTGTAGTACAGTATAAACTAATTTGTTGGAAATGGAAGAATGTGCCTAAATTCATGTTTGTTGGTGGTGAAGAATAAGCTCAGCTAAAGATGAACTTTAGTCTTTCTTTAGAAAGCTCTAATAAACTTTCTTCACATATTTCTAACTGTCCTCATCAGATGGTAAGCTCTTTGGGGACTGGCTTTTTTTTTTATCCCTCTGAGGATGGATGCACACACAGTACATGTGGCACTTAGGAACTATTTACTGAATGAATGCATGCCCAATTTAGACTGGCTTCATATCTTTAGATACAGAAAATTAATCAGTAGTTGTTGTCTTAGTATGGACTTGAGAATAGAAATGAACCGGGTGTTGTGCCCTATGGAATTTCTTCTCTCAGCTTGGCCTCACTGGTGTAAAGACCTAGGAGAGAAGATGAAGAAGAGGAGGGACTTGGGATCAAAACCAAATGTCGGAAGAATGTACTTTTACAGAAAAGGCAATGAGACATGTTAGGACTCATCCAGCCTCCTATTAGTTTTTTTGTTTCTGTTTGTTTTTGCAGAACTGGGGATTGAACCCAGAGGCATTCTACCTCCGAGCTACACCTCCAGCTCTATTTTTTATTCTTTATTTGGAAACAGGGTCTCACTACGTAGCTGAGGCTGGCCACAAACCTGTAATCTTCCTGTCTCAGGCTCCCAAGTACTGGGATTACAAGTGTGTGCCACCATGCCCAGCCCTTCTATTAATTTAATCAACCCAGTCCCATGCCTGTTCTCTTCTCATGTGTTTGTGGCATTTTATTGAAACCTAAAATCATCATTTTGAAGAAGTCTTAACTAGGAATAGATTCATCACAGCTTTGTAGGTAGGAATATGCCTGTGTGGGTTTTTTTTCTTCACATAATTGAGTACTGTTCTTAACCAATTTTGAATGTTTTTATCTACAGCCAAGCTACATCAGTGATGTGGGGCCCCCTGGTCGAAGCTCTCTGGATAGCATTGAGATGGCCTATGCCCGGCAGGTGAGTGTCATCTCAAGGAGGATTTAACCCAGGAAAATCACTGTGAGACTGGAAACTCAAAGGGAACAACAACGTCATGTGAAAGCCAAACCCTGAAAGCAAATTGAGTTTTCGTTTAGAGAACTGGTTAATATTTTACCATATAGGCCACTGGAAGATTCTATCAAATAGAGTAATAGAATGACAGATTTGATGTGGTGAGACTGAAATCTACCCCCTACACTAACCAGGGCATCTCATTTTGCATTGTTAGCAATAGCTGCATGTACAGTAAAACCTTGAGTAACTGCACTGCATAACAAATGGAGTTCTTTATTAATTGAATTACCTGGTGGGTTGATTGTGTGATCTGAAAGCCATTTTTTATGCTTGTTGAGAGACATTTCCTAAATGTTTTTCTGCCCTGGTAAGCATAGTGTACTGAGTACTAGCTACTTCATATCATTGTTGCCTTAGAGAAGCTCCTCATGTATTTTGGGGATCGTGCTTGTGGTTGCTGATTTTGACCACACAATAGCAAGGGTATGAATTGAAATGCTTCATAGTAAGCACAAGGCTCTCTTAGACTGAAACTGTCATGAGAACAGGACATGCCTGGGGTTAACTTTATGAATAAAGCAGTGCCAACTGACTGTGTTCTATTACTCACCACTTTCCTCCACAAAGTATCAGAAAGAGAAAGTATTCCTGTTTCTTGAGTTGAGGGTGGTGGGCTTCCATCTTCCTTAAGATCAACCTGCTCCATCGGTAGCCAGGGAGCACCCACTGAAGCATTACTGACTCCATGACTCTGAGCGGGAACACACTGATGCCACGTGTGGCCTTAGGATTATCTACTCCTTCCTGCCCTCTTACCTGGAGTGGGGGAGTTGGAGGCAAAAACAGTAGCTATGGAGGGGAGCGAGGATCCCTGGGAAACTGTTAGAGCCTGTTCCTCTTTTTTTTTTTTTTTTTTTTTTTTTTTGTGGTACTGGGGATTGAACTCAGGGGCATTCTACCTCCGAGATATACCCTCAGCCCTATTTTTTATTCTTTATTTTGAAACCGAGTCTCACTAAATTGCGGAGTGCCTCACTAGGTAGCTGAGGCTGGCCGAGAACCCGGATCCTCCGGTCTCAGCCTCCCGAATGCTGGGATTACAAGCGTGCGCCACCACGCCCGGCTGAGCCTGTTCCTGTTTATTCACTTCCCAGTTAAGTCAGTAGAGTCTGCATTAGCTGAATACTTTGTAGGCTTACAGCAGTATTAAGAATCCCTTTTACCCTTTGTTGAGAGATATTTCCTAAATATTTTTTTAAAGGTCTCTCCCCTTAGCTGGGTGTGGTGGCACATGTCTGGAATTCTAATACTTGGGAAGCTGAGATGGAAGATCACAGGTTCAAGGCAGCCTCAGCAACTTAGCAAGACCCTGTTCCAAAATAGAAAATGAAAAAGAGCTGAGGTGTAGCTCAGAAGTAGAATATCCCTGGGTTTAATCTGTAGTACCAAGAAAAAAAAAAAAAAAAAAAAAGAGCCTCTGTCTCTCTTTTAGAGTACCATTATAATTTAGAACTCCAGGCAGCTGAGGTCAGCTTCATCAGCATCCCACAGATTGGTACCCTCTCATTTCAACTCCATGCTTTACTACTGGCCCTCATTTATTTCATTCTGCTCCAGTTTTTAGAACATACTCTTTTTCTTACCCCTGCTTACTGACATCCTTTAAATTTCAGTTCTCTCATATGACTGAATCCCTCCTTAGCCACCATCAGGAATCCAGGCCTAATGAAATTATAAACTCCTAGCCAGGCATGGTGGCGCACGCTTGTAATCCCAGTACTTGGGAGGCTGAGACCGGAGGATTCGGGTTTGCCGCTAGCTTCAGCTACTTAATGAGGCTCTCCACAACTTAGACCCTGTTTCGAAATAAAGAATACAAAATAGGGCTGGGGGTGTAGCTCAGAGGTAGAATGCCCCTGGGTTCAATCACCAGTACCTTGAAAAACAAAAAACCAAAAAGAAAAAGAAATTATAAGCTCCTGAGGAGAGAAACTATATCGTCTACATCTGCAAAGACTCAAACTTCCTAAGAGTTAACATTGCTTAGCTCTTAGGACACTGAGATGTCAAATGGCTACATGGCCATTCCCTCCAGAGGAGAGTGAATCTTTCTATCCCATGTTGACCACAGTGTCCTGCAAGGGAAGGCCCTGGGTAAATGCTGATTGAGTGAATAAGCACTGCCTTATAGTTTAGGCCATTTAATTTAATCTCTGACCTCCCCTTAGAGCAGAGGAAGCTCAGGTTCACTGGGATCATTTTGTCTAACACTGGTACACTGTTCAGTCCATGGTAGTAAAGTTTTCCATAAGAGTAAAACTTACTAGTAAACCACCTTTATTTTAGTACTTTAAAAATAAAATCCAAAGCATTAGGGGCTTTCTCATATCTTAAACATCACACAGTTATCTTTGTTTTTGATTTGTTTGTTTGTTTCTTTTGAGAAAATTTTACCTAAAGAGCAGATTCTTTCCAGGAAAATGAATATTCCAAATGTGCAGCAACTGTTGTTTTAACACACATGAAGGCTGCAGCCTGACATTCCGTACTCTGTGAGCCCTGAATCTGGGACTTTTCAGTCCTTTAGCCAGCATGGCTCTTAGGAAGCAGCAGCCAAAACTCTTCTATCGTCCTCTTTTTCCATCTTCTTCCTTGGTCTTTGCTCCCTGCCTGTAGCAGTCCTTCCCCAGGACCACCTGTTCCCATTCTTCAGGTGTTTGAAAGGCTGAAGTAGCAGTTAGCTTTTGTGTGTCACCCATAGCCCAAATACACAACTGGGGAACTGACCAATATGGGTAGGTCAACCACTTTGAGGAAATTAAGGGCAGAAGTGTCTGCTCACTATTTGCTGGCTTCAGAGCTGCTTTAGGAGTTCTAAAAAAGAGATGAAACTAGAAATTGTGTCATTTACTCTGCTTTCCATCTTTTCAGATTTATATCTATAATGAGAAGATTGTCAGTGGCCACCTGCAGCCTAACCTTGTGGACCTCTGTGCTTCTGTTGCAGAGCTGGATGATAAGGTAACAGCCAGAGCTAACCCGGGTAAAAAAGTGGGGGGCCTGTGTTCAGAGGGGATTAGCAGCTTGCTGACTTGGCTGAAATGCACTAAAGAGATACTCTTCCATGAAGTAAAAAAAAAAAAGGTGAAGTAAAATATTAGCTGTTCTTTAGAGTTTCAAATAATTTTGGAGTAGTTTTTTGATAATGATTTTTTTTAAGTATCCTCAAAAGGCCCAACCAGGATCAAGTAATAGCCTTAAGAGTTCTTCTCAACCTGACATTGCTTTGAATCCTGCCAGGTTCTGACTTTCCACTTAATCAGTTTCCCTTCTCAGACAGACTAAGGGGCCCTTTTAGGAGAGCAGAATTGTAAAGAATGCAGTTTTCATACCTGTGAGCCCCTTGAACATGGCTCAGGTGAAGTCTTCATGAGCATTCTTCATATGCCAGTCATTCCATTTCTCTCTGACCCACTCCCCCCAATTTTTCTTTTCCCTCCACTCTTACCCCTAACCAATTTTTTCCTCTACAGAAAAAAAAAAAAAACCAACAACAAAGAAGTGGATGGATGGGTGAATGGGTTGGTATTGGTTTTTTTTTTTTTTTTTAAATGCATTTAAAAATTTTTAATAGTAAAATATAAGGCAACACAAACAGATGTGGAGAAAAAAGTAAGAATTCACCAATCCCTCCACGACCTAGAACAAGTCACATTTGGCTGGATAGTCTACAGTTTCAATTTTTGAGGAAGACCATGTTGTCTTTCCTTTGGGAAAAATATAAACCTTGTTTCTCTACTTGGTGCTATTTTTTTTTAGAGTGTAGTCAAGGGTTCAGGGAACACAGTTTTAAGGAGAGATTTACAGCCAGGAGGCTGAGAGAGAGAGGCATGCTGTGTGCTGGTTACACAAAAGAAAGAATACCTACTCCTTCCTGGGAGGCTCTTTTGAAGGGAGTGAGTGGGAAGGGAAATGGGAGGCTTTGATGCTCACAAGTGGGGTAGTGGTGGCCCCTGGAGAATTTCTGGGAGGACAAAACCTGTATTGTTTAGGTGAAACTCATTTTTAAGCGTTAAGAAACTCAAATAACCTTGTAAGGACTAAAATGTCGCACTTATGTTCAAACTTTTAGAGCTCTAGATGATTATAAACGTATTCACTCTCTCTTAAGGGATAACCCACTGAGATTCAGTGTTCTTGTTACTTTTATGTGACTTTAATTATGTAGGTGATTATGTCAGGCCTGGAATGGTTATTGATCTGAAAAGTAACTCAGGACAGGGGTGGGGGTGTTCATCACTGGATACAATTCTGGAGAACAACACAGAAGTGAGTCTTCTGCACTGAGATTGAGCCTGGGGTCTCAGGCAGAAAACATTAACCTTACTACACCCCTTCCTGTCTGCCATTGAGGTCAGAGTGTATATGAGCCAAATAATTTCTTCAGCCCTGCAGCATTATCACATGCAGTCTTGTTTTTTACACAGAGCATTTCTGACATGTGGGCCATGGTAAAACAAATGACAGATGTGTTGTTGGCTCCGGCAACTGATGCTCTGAAGAGCCGGAGCAGTGTGGAAGTGCGCATGGAGTTTGTCAGGCAGGCCTTGGGATACCTTGAGCAGAGGTAAGGCAGCAAAAGCACCATGGGGCTGGCTTTCAGGTCCCCTCAAGTCAGCTGTTTCTCAGTATTAAGTAGTCCTTGGGTTTAGTGTCCTGGAGCTATTGTAATTGACACAGCTTGAGCAAGGCTGGGAGAGAATCCCATTATCAGAAACACTTTTCTACCAGGACTGTTTCTGCAATGTCATAAATTACACATGAAAAATCATGCTAATGGAGCACTGATTTCTTTTGTTTCTCTCCTCTTCTCTCTATCCTTTAATATAGAGACATCATGACATTACTAGGCCATAATGCTTTGGATCATAATCCTATTTCCTGATGTGGTTCAGCCATTCCTCCTTGGGCTCTTTTGTTTCCTCTTAGCATTTTAATTTTCACTTCAAGCAGTATTACCACCTTGAAACCTTAGGAAGGTGCCTTTAACCTTACTTTCCTTCAGGCTAATCCCTGTGCCTGTGATTGATGCCTGAGCTTTTTGCCACCTCCTCACTAATCGGATGTGGTTGCTGAAGGGTTTGGGCTATGCCCTTGTGCTCTAATGATTGTCCCCTTCATTAGTAAGGCTCATGCTATTCATCCTCCCCCCTCATCCCCCTGTGGATACTCCTTCCAACTCTGAATGGACTAGCAGGAGTTGTCATGAGCATGCAACAGACTCTCTTTATTTCATCGACATGGCACTGGGCCTCTTCCTCTTGGCTCAAGAAGAAAAAGCTCATTTGTAGCCCTTTGCCACTGAGCCTCTCTGCACCTACAGTAGCCTTGTCCCATGGTTCCCCTCTGTCAACAAAATAATACTTCGTTAACAAGTCATAAGATTTCCTTATATTTTTGTAACTGAGGATATTCAAACTTGGTACAGCAGAGAATGAGTTTTTATACCAAATACTGTATTAATTATACAATGACGACATGAAATTAACACCATCAGTCATATACTCGCTAGCTTTCATTCCCTTGTTAAGAAAAATCTGAAATTCCAAATGTTTTTTTATTCCTCCAGCCTAGGCGTAAAGGGCTTATAAAATAATTTATCAGGCCTCAGCTAAATTTTTGTGATTGCATTTTGGAGGTATTGATCTTCAGCCATAAACAACCTAATGAATGAGTAATATTCATTCATTACAAGCGAGAGATATGGGCCAGAATCTTTCACACCATATAAAAACTTTAAGGAATTGTTTTAAGTGGGTGTAAGTGTATGCGCATGACTTCTTTTTCCTTGATAAACCTAATCTTTAACTTTGGTGCTCACCAGTGATACCAGGCTACATTCCTTTGTTTTATGTCTCCGGTAAGCCATCCCACCTTATTACTTACTATTTTGTTTTTCATTTAGTTTTTTTTTTTTTTTTTAATTATTGTGTTTCATTATTTCCCTTAACACTTCTTAAATCTTTCTTGGAGTTTCCTGTCCACAGTCATTGTAACCCTATTTTCTTTTTCACTCCAGTGGCATCGTTCTCTGTGGCATCCTTTTTAAGGATTTATTATCACCTTTTGACACATGGGATATTTTAAAATAATTATACTCAGTTTTAAAATATTTTTGCTGATGCTCTTCTGCTGACAGTATGCATACAATATTTCAAGTGATATGCCAGAGTGATATAATAGAACCAGTCTCAGATAATTTTTTATGTATAAGACCAAAAATGTTGAGAAAATACGGGGTTGGCCTATCTCTTCCCTGGCCACATTCCAAGGTTTGAGGCAGGATAAACATTCCTAAGTTCAAAAAGACTTTTGTCTTCCTCTTCAACTTAGGCCCTTGCCCACACATGGGTTGTCTTCAGTCAAGGTGGAAGAGACCATAGTGGGTATTCGTTCTGGCTGCCACAGGGCTCTTCTCTTTGCTCTTTATTCTCTTCTCTCCAACCTCTGCTTTTAAATACTACTAGCAAGCCAGGCGTGGTGGCGCACGCTTGTAATCCCAGCATTCGGGAGGCTGAGACCGGAGCATCCGGGTTCGCGGCCAGCCTCAGCTACCTAGTGAGACACTCCGCAACTTAGTGAGACCCTGTTTCAAAATAAAGAATAAAAAATAGGGCTGGGAAGATAGCTCAGAGGTAGAACGCCCCTGAGTTCAATCCTCAGTACTGCAAAAAATAAAAAATACTACTAGCAGTGAGAAACTCATTGTATTTGTTAAATTGTGTTTCTCCTTTATTATAAAGACAGTACACTCTTCCTATAGAAATTTCAACAGATGCCAAAAAGAAGACCTGAAAAAGGAGGGAGGTTCTCTATATCTTATATCCAGAGGATCGTTTTACCTTGTTATATTTTCTGTTTCCCCCTTTCCTGATGTATGAGTATTTTGTTTGCTTTTATTTTTATACAGTTATGATAGAAATTTATACTATATGTGATTTTGTAAGAGCTACACCCCCAGCTCTTTTTATCTTGAAACATGACCTCACTAAGTTGCTGAGGTTGACCTTGAACCTGCGATCCTTCTGTCTCAGCCTCCCAGATACTGGGATTACAGACATGTACCACCACGCCTGGTTTATAGGTTGATTTTTAATTATTTGTCAGTATTATCTTTCATTGTATGTAACATAGTGTTGAGCATTTTGTACTTAGGGAACACATGACTTTTGGGAGCTTTTTTTTAATATATATATATATTTTTTAATATATATATAGTGTGTGTGGTACTGGGGATTGGACTCAGGGGCATTCTACCTCCAGCTACACCCCCAGCCCTATTTTTTATTCTTTATTTTGAAACCGGGTCTCGCTAAGTTGTGGAGGGCCTCACTAGATAGCTGAGGCTGACCTCGAACCCGGATCCTCCAGTCTCAGCCTCCCGAATGCTGGGATTACAAGCGTGCGCCACCACGCCCGGCTTACATAATATATTTTAAAAGTTATTTTATTAACCATATATTTGGATATCAATACTTGGATCACTTAATCTTCGTATGTAAGCACTAAAAACACTACAGAGAATATTAAATATGCTAGCAAGTAATAAAAAGGGAGTAATAAAAATTAATCATTTTTAGAAATTCATCATTTTGCAATCCCCAGTGTAGTCATTGGTTCAGCAAGGACCATTGATGGAGACTAAAAGCATTGGGTGAAAGATTATTGATGAACAGAATAGTCACATGACCTCTCAAGAATTACCCCATGGATTACTTACTAATTATAAAGGAAGAAATATTAAATTGTAATGGAAAGATCTGGTGGACAACACCTGATAGCCAAGTGAGTCAAATCTAGTGTTGCCAATGGTAGAGCCTCATTGTGAGACCCATTGAGAGGGTTACTTAGTGGGAACTATGCAGGGTTATTGGCAAAAAATAAAGTCAAATCATGAAGAAATGATCCAGCTTACAAGACATTCTACCAGATAGTGGGCCTGGGTTCTTTAAAAAATTGTCAGTGTCATGAAAGACAAAGATTAAAGGAAATGAAGGTGACATAACAGCTTAGTTACCATATATTTCCTGGGTTGAATCCTGGATTTAAAAAGAAAACAAGCCAAGCATGATGGCACACACCTGTAATTCCAGTACTTTGGAGGCTGAGACAGGAGGATCACAGGTTCAAAACTAGCCTCAACAATTTAGCAAGACCCTATTTCAAAAAAAAGGTGGAGGGCATGGGGTTGAGGTATAGCTCGAAGGTAGAATGCCCCCAGATTCAATTCACAGCACCAAAAGTAAAAAGAAAACAAACTGTAAAGGACATTATTAAGACTTGAATATGGTTATATTTGAGATAATAATAGTTTGTTAGTATTAATTTTTTGTGTAATAATGATACTAAGGTTAAGTAGGAAAAATGTCCTAGTTCTTTTTTTTTTTTTGGCAGTACTGGGGATTGAACTCAGGGACATTCTACCTCCGAGCTACATCCCCCAGCCCTGTTTTTGTTCTTTATTTTGAAACAGGGTCTCACTAAGTTGCAGAGAGCCTAACTAGCTGAGGCTGGCTGCAAACTCGGATCCTATTTACTCAGCCTCCCAAGTACTGGGATTACAAGCATGTGCCACCATACCCAGCTGAAAATGTCCTAGTTCTTAAGAGCTTTATAGTGAAATATTTCAGGTGAGGTACCCCCTAATTTCTATAACATGTTGTCAAAAGGTTCAGGAAAGAAAAACCATGTTTGTGTACATGTGTGTGAATGTGACTAGAAAGAGAAGACCTGCATGCAAATATTAACTGTGGTGAATCTAGACAAAGGGTACATGAGAATTCACTGAACTATTCTTTTAACTTTTTATAGGTTTGACATTTTTCAAAACAAAAAGTTTAAAAAGAACCCACTAGAATGTGAATGTACAAATATGTAACAACAAATCTCACTATTATGTGTAATCATAATGCACCAACAAAAAAATTAAAAAGCCCACTAGAACATTAGAGTGAGCTAGAATATTCTGCACATCAGTCCTTAGAGCATTTGAAATCTGTTCTCTAGGATTCTTTTGAGTATATGCTGTGATGAGAAATCCTTACAAGTAATGTATTTTGTTTCATTAAGCTTGTATGCTTACTCTTCTGTATTAGGTTTGAAATGTAGGCCCTGCCCTGCAGAATCTGGATTTAATATCATGCGTGTGAACATTGTTGTGTATAATATGTGTTTTAACCTCCCCATTTTTTCCTTTACATTTTTTCCAGTTACAAGAATTACACCCTTGTGACTGTTTTTGGAAATTTGCATCAGGCTCAGCTGGGTGGTGTGCCTGGGACTTACCAGTTGGTTCGAAGTTTCCTGAACATTAAACTTCCAGCTCCCTTGCCTGGACTTCAGGTACTGGTAACCTCTGTGTGGTCAGTTTCTCCCCCAGAGTAATTGCTTTTACGTGCTTTCAGGTAAAATGAGGTGATGTGGGGAAGAGCCCAGAGGGGTGAGGATGGAAGCTGGAAGGCTCCTTCCTTGTGCAGGAATCCAGAATGCAGGGATTGGGCGGGGGGGGGTTGCATTGGGTTCTGGATGTTGTGTGAGGCACATTCAGAGATGACATACGAGATTTGGGCTAAAACAGCTAGAAGAGTAGAGTTGGATATGGTTTCCAGGATGTGGCCCTTCTCTACTCACATCCAACTGGGTTATTATCTTACTGTTGAATATTATACAGTGCACAGAGCTAAACTGGAGCTTTGCACCAAGGGTAGAGGGTACAGAGGCAGCTGGCTTCATAAAGGAGGTGAGGGTTACACTGGCTCAGATAGCTGTTTACCAGCCAAGGCCTGGGAAGAGTTACTCCAGAAGGAGAGGACTGCATAAGCAAGTGCACGGAGGCAGCAGAGAGCATCTGCAGTGTCGGGCGGGCATGTGGTGTAATGTCACAAGCTTGGAGCCTGCTGTTGAGGGCCTTGAGTGCCAGGCTGTGCACTTTAGACTTGAACAGCTCAAGGTTAGGTGGGCAAGTGACATGCTGCGGTATGGGCTTTAGAAAGACCTTGGTAGTGGAAAGGCAGGGAGGCTAAGAAAGGAGGTCTGAGATCCTCTCTCTAAAGAGTGTGTGTGTGGGGAACTCCAGTAGATGATGATGGTCTCTTATTGGTCAGTGACATCTTTAGCCCTTGCTTTGTGGGGATTGTAGGAGTGCATGTCTATAAGTTGCCAGAGATGAATATCTGGTTATTGCCAGCTGCTAGGGTTCCACAGAGAAAAAACGGGACTGGCTTTAGATCAGGTGGGGAAATTTTCAGAGCCTCACTGCTATTTCCAAGCTTACATTGGACAGATTACTTAACCTCCTAGTTCCTCGATTTCTTTGTGTAAAACAGGGCAGAGGAGGCTGTTGATGGTTTTTATTTCATGGGGTTGTGAAAATTAAGTGACTTGGTTCAAAGAGAGGAACTTAGCTTTCATTTGTTTACTTTGAGCATCTGTCTTTCCTCTTTTAGGATGGAGAGGTGGAAGGCCATCCTGTCTGGGCATTAATCTATTACTGCATGCGCTGTGGAGACCTGCTTGCCGCTTCACAGGTGGTTAATCGAGCCCAGCACCAGCTAGGGGAGTTTAAAACCTGGTTCCAGGAGTACATGAACAGTAAGGACAGAAGGTACAGTGAGATGGTATGTTCAGAAGAAGCCATGTGGGTGTGACCTCTACTTACATTGGGTGTGACCTCTACTTACATTGTTTTCCCTGCACATACTTAAAATAAGTTTCTGCTTGGGGATAAAAAGGGCTTAGAAAGTAGGAATAACTTTTAAGAACATGATTGGAAGCATTAAAAAGGAAGCCCTATTCTGCCAGGCATGGTCGCACACATCTATAATCCCAGAACTTGGGAGGCTGAGACAGGAGGATTGCAGGTTTGAATCCAGCCCCAACAACTTAGTGAGACCCTTAGCAATTTAGTAAGACCTTGTTTCAAAATAAAAAATAAAATAGGGCCGAAGATGTAACTCAGAGGTAGAAGGCCCCTGGGTCAATCCACGCCCGGCTCAAAGTTCATAATCTTGAAACATAACATTGAATTAATTCCTTAAATTCTGTCACATTAAAGGACTACCAAGCAGCCGGGCATGGTGACACACACTTGTAATCCCAGTACTTGAAAGGCTAAGACAGGAGGATCAGGGTTCGTGACCAGCCTCAGCTACTTAGTGAGGTTCTCTGCAACTTAGTGAGATCCTGTTTCAAAATAAGGAATAAAAAATAGGGCTGGGGGTGCAGCTCAGAGGTAGAATGCCCCTGGGTTCAATCCTTCAATCCCCAGCTCCACCACCAAAAAAAAAAAAAAAACTACCAAGCATTAGCTTTTCTCTGGATTTTGCCAGTGTAATTGTACATAAGTTCATATTCAAACCCCATTTGTGTATGCATATGTAGAAGAAATAATAGTGGTTACCACAATTGTACCTTTGATAAACAAGGGCCGCATTAATAACGCCATGTCAAAAGGTTGCCTCGAACTGCAAGTCCCTGTCTTGCCCATGTTAGAGTTTAAAGTAGGGTCAATGTTTGGGGTTCTTTCTGAAGGAGACCCTGAGGCAGGGATTTGAGTGTGAGTAGTTCATTTGGGAGGCAACCCTGCATGAAAGAGAGAATGTGAGGCTGAGATAGTTGAAGGAAAGACTCACTCCTGTCTGCCATTGCTTGGAGCTGCTGTGGGGTAGGGTGGAGTACTAGTCGCCAGCATTTCTGACCTGTCCTTGGAGGTCTCAGTGACTAGAGAAAGCTGACAGGCCAAAAGATGCAGTGCTAGAGGTTGCAGGCAGGTACAAGTGATGGTACTGAGGGGCAGAGATGAAGGAAAGCTTCCTGACTCGGTTAGGTATGTGCTTTCACTTGCCCTCGAGGACCTTTACTGAGTGTGTGTCTGTCTGTTCCTGTATGTCTTTAGATTGTCCCCAGCTACAGAAAACAAACTCCGGCTTCATTACCGCAGAGCCCTCAGGAACAACACGGACCCCTACAAGAGGGCCGTGTACTGCATCATTGGCAGATGTGATATCACTGACAACCAGAGCGAGGTGGCAGACAAAACTGAGGACTACCTGTGGCTGAAGGTAGACACTGCTTTACTCACCTGCACCAGTCCTTACTCTTTCCTTCTGCTTAAGTTCTCCCATAGATCTTAACTGCTTAATGTGTGATGCCAGTCAGGTGATCAGGACCCGTGAATTTCTTGTCTCCTGGCCCTGTTTATTAAATTGTGTAATTCCTAGCTAATAACCTCAGTGTTTAATGCAACCGTCAGCTTGCAGCATTAAGCAACTGCATACATGGCTCCATAGTTTGTACTAATATATGCGTTTCTTTGGGGGTTTAGTTGAATCAAGTGTGTTTTGATGATGATGGCACCAGCTCCCCACAAGACAGGCTCACTCTCTCACAGTTCCAGAAACAGTTGTTGGAAGACTATGGTAAGGTCCCAGGCACACCCTCCTTCCCTCCTGCTGTCCACCTAAAGACAACTACTTGGTTGCCTACATCTCTTAACTTTCTCTTGATTTCAACCATTTCAAATCTAAGTAGAGGTCATGTAGACTTGAGAAATTTACTCCATATAAATACTACTTATATGGTTATAGTACTATGTATATGGTTTCTTCTAATTATTTGAACTGCTCTGATAGATTTGCTCTGGGAGAGACATAAAGAGTACTTAACTTCCTGGTAGATCTTGTCAGTGACCATATCTGAGCCCAAAGGAGAGAAATATCTTTTCCTTCCTTTTTCTCCCTTTATTGTTTAAAAATTCAGGGAAGAAAAGTATAGAAGCTTCCAACTAGTGATCCGTAGTTGTTGAATTAAGATTTTTGTGAATGTGAATGAACTGAGCTTCTTTAAAATCTTCACTTCTCTCTATATTGAGTGATGTTTACCAGGGTACAGGAAATAAACAGTCCCTTTATAATTTTAAGATCCTTTGCTGTTTCTCTCCCACCTAATACAAACAGTTTGGATTTTACAACACAACCCCTACCTGCCGGTACTATTATGAAGTCTAGAGGACCTGGAGGAATCGGGTCTTGTTTCACATGGCAGTTCACTGTGTCCAGAGCCCCTTCCACTGATTCAGGCTCCTGCTGGTGCTTGCTTTCTTCTCAGGGAGTCTAGTAGGCACACAGGACTGCTGCCTAGGGGCTGGGCTACCATTGGTGGCTTTTCTAAGTGGGCTTTATCTCCCTCACTCATAGGTGAGTCCCACTTTACAGTGAATCAGCAGCCTTTCCTCTACTTCCAAGTGCTGTTCCTGACGGCGCAGTTTGAAGCCGCCATTGCTTTTCTCTTCCGCATGGAGCGGCTGCGCTGCCATGCTGTCCACGTGGCCCTGGTGCTGTTCGAGCTGAAGCTGCTTTTAAAATCCTCAGGACAGAGTGCTCAGCTCCGTGAGTATTCATGACTGCGGGCATGAATGTATGTATGGGCAGTCTGATTGCCTAAAGAATGGTACAGATGAAGAGTCACAAGTCTGGTTCCCATTAGGGCACTGGCTTTAATGACATTAGAAACCCCAACCAGCCTTGTTATGTGTGTCCCTGTGTGGGTGGGAGGGTAAAGAATATATGGTCGAATAGCCAGGGGTTCCTTAGTAGAGCAACACCTCACTCCAGAGCCTGTGCCATAATGATCACGTGTATTAACTTTTTATTCTCTATTATGTCCTTGGAGGGAAATTGAAGACAGAGTGGTGAAGGGGATTGGCCAATAATTACATTGGGAAACAGGCTGGGCTGCAAGAGCAGATGATGCTGGGTCTATGGACTCAGCTTCCATCATTCCTGGGTTGTGTGGGTCAGAAGACTAGCAGCTCCCATTCCCTATTCCCCATGGTACAGTCAGCCACGAGCCTTGCGATCCTCCTTGCATGCGACGGCTAAACTTTGTACGGCTACTCATGCTCTATACCCGGAAGTTTGAGTCCACGGACCCGAGAGAGGCCCTCCAGTACTTTTACTTCCTCAGGTAAAATTTGCTTTTAATCCTTTACTTCAGTGAGTTTGCGTTGCTGCCATTCTGAAAATGACAACTGGAGACCTTGAATCCATTCCAGAAACTGAGTTGCTCTTGTCTCTTTACAGAGATGAGAAAGACAGTCAAGGAGAAAACATGTTTTTGCGCTGTGTGAGTGAGCTTGTAATAGAAAGTCGAGAGGTATGGTGATTTCCTTTTCTCCCTGGCTATAGTTCTCAGTACACAGGTTCTGTTGCTAATTCGATGCTCTTGTTTCCCTCAGCATGGTTGTGAATGTGGCCTGGGGGTGGGAGGGCTGGGGTTGAGCTTCCTTTGGTTTCTAACAATGAAAATACTGATCTCTGTCTCACTGTTTCCTGATTTATGCAAGACTTCTCCCACCCTCCCCATTTTCATCCTCTCTTTTTGTCTTCAAAAAACTGTATTATGTTTATATCCTTGTCCAGTAAATTGAGTAAACTCTTTTTCTTCCACAGTTTGATATGATTCTTGGAAAACTAGAGAATGATGGAAGTAGAAAGGTGGGTTAAATGTATTCCTAAAGAAGTGTTTGCATTGGGGATTTATAAATGTCAGAAAGAATGTGGTTAGATTTTAGGATTCGAGTACTAACAATGCAAATCTGAATGAAATTGCTTAGTTTAAAAAAATAGAGAATGAAAACTACAGGCCCAAATGATGACCTTGGTTGTGTATACATTTGTATTTTTCCTTAAAATTTGTAAATTTTTTATTAGATGGGTGTTTGGTTGTTTTTTGTTTGTTTTTTGTCTGTTTGTTTGTTTTTGGTATGTTCAGAATACTTGTCTGTTCATGCCTGCAAATTTTTTGAGCTGAAAAGGCTATATTTCTGCCATTCATGGCTGAAAAAACACGAGGAAAGGGAAACAATTCTCCCCAGATAGAAAAGTTAAAGTGTACATGACCTCCTTCAAAAGACAATTTCTGAGGGCTCAAAACTCCATGCCAACCCTAGAAATACAGCTACTCCAGAAGACTCAGTGTTTCCCAAGACTCATCATGCCCATTGGGCACCCTGACAGCATGCCCTGTTGTCAGAGACCAGCCCTGACCCTGACTCCCCCTGTGGCCCAGGGCAAGTCCATTGTTCTTTAGATACTCACTTCATTTGTAAAAGTGGGTGACTTGGCTTGGCAGTCGCCAGATGGACTCGCACCATTCAGCTCGGAAGAGAGGCCCTGTGGTGCTTATGGGGCAGTGACAGTTGCCAGAATCTATGCTGAGTGCTTTGCCTATAGTCTCTTTCTTAATTGCCACCATAACCTAACAAGGTGTAGGGATCATTGTTATCTATGTTTTCCAAGTGAGGAAATAGAGATAAGAAAGGTTAACTATTTTCTGCAAGATCACACAGCTGCAATTTGAGCTAGGTTCTTGTGACCTCAAATCCCATGCTCTTTGCTGATTTCCGGTTCTGTCAACAGAGTGGCAGGGGCAGGTGACTCCACTTGGTCCATGCAGATGGAGAATCAGAGTGTGCAGTCCATCTTTTTTCTCCCACAGTTTCTGAGGCCTCTCTCCTATTCTGACCATTTGGTTGCTGTTAAGTGGTGATGGAGATTTTTTCTTTTCTTTTTTTTTTTTTTAATGTCCTGACACCACTTGCCATGTATTTATTTCAGCACTGAGTTCCTTTTGCCATCTGTCTTAGAAAGCAAATATAAAATCTTTCAAATATTTTCCCAGGCCTCCTGATTTTTCTCTGTAGTTCCTACTCATCAAAAAATTTAAAATTGCTGGGCGTGGTGGTGCACACTTGTAATCCCAGTACTTGGGAGGCTGAGATAGGAGGATCACAGGTTTGCAGCCAGACTTAGCTACTTAGTGAGGCCCTCCACAACTTAATGAGACCCTGTTTAAAAAAATAAAGAGTAAAAAATGGGGCTGGGGGTGTAGCTCAGAGGTAGCATGCCCCTGGGTTCAATCCCCAGTACCACAAAAAAAAAAAAAAAAAAAAAATTAAAACCATTCATAATTTTACCTATTCTCTGGGTCATTTTGAAAAATCAGAAAGTACAGGGGCCTTATTGCTGACTCCTATACTTCCATTCAGTCAGCTTATTCCTATATCACTTCTTTGATCTCTTTTTCTAGTTTTAATAGGACCCTATGTCTTCAAGAAAGCCAGGGGCTAGCCGAAGAAATACTTGCTTTGCTCAGGGCAGCGTTTTCAGTTAAAGTACGTTTTTGGATTCCAGTTGCTTTTGTGTGTTTAAAATAATAGCTCTGTGTGCCCATCTCTCTTTTCCTCCCCTCCATAATTTGTCTTGTCAGCCTGGAGTCATAGATAAGTTTACTAGTGACACAAAGCCTATTATCAACAAAGTTGCTTCCGTGGCAGAAAATAAAGGACTGTTTGAAGAAGCAGCAAAGCTTTATGACCTTGCCAAGGTAAAATGTGCTCTTTTCCTCCTTCTGCACTTAATGGATGTGTTGGCTTTTTGGCATTAAATGCACAAACATTTCAGCATTGCCATTGTAGTACTCTCCCTACTGAAGTATTTTCCCCTGGCTCTAAGATAGTTAACAGTTTAGTTAGGTCAAAATTCTCATTTTATAGAACTAGTCTGCCCATAAGATATTTCTGGCCAAGCAAGAGCAACATATTAAAAAGAAATCCAGCAGGCACTGAACTCTCATCTCACTTGGCAGCAGAATAAGCAGCCATCACATTTTGATGGTGAAGCTGCTGGTGAAAATGCTGTGGCACTTACCTTCTGACGGCCCTACACACGCTGATGAACACCATGTGTCAGAATAGTGACTGCACAGTGGGGCCTGTTGAGAGAACTGAAATAGTTCTGCGTAAGAACACATGATTACTAATGATTTAGATGACCTAAAAAGATCATATTTTTAGCAAGGCGTGGTGTTGCACACTTGTAATCCCAGTACTTGGGAGGTTGAGACAGAAGGATAGCAGGTTTACAGCCAGCCTTAGCAACTTAACAAGGCTCTCCTCAACTGCAATGAGACCCTGTTTCAAAAATAGAAAATAAAATAGGTCTGGGGGTGCAGCTCAGAGGTAGAATGCCCCTGGGTTTAATCCCTTAGTACCACAAAAACAAAAATTAAAGAAAAAAGATCCCATTCTCTTCTTTCACCAGAGAAGAGTAGGCAAAAGAGAATTATAATTCATGTTTTGTTGTTGTTGCTGTTTAAAAACTGTTTAGATTGAGGTATAATTAGGACATAGAAGACTGTATAGGAGTTAAGTGTAAGATCAGCTTGACGTGTTTTCCATAGGTTCATGGCTCTGCAACCATCACCCACAACAGGGTTACATTTCCATTCATCACCCCCTAAAATTCCCTCGTTTATTTTGGTTATTTAGTTTCTCCTTTTATTGATTATTTTCTTAATTTTAAAAACTTGAACAGAATGCCGACAAGGTACTGGAGCTGATGAACAAACTACTAAGCCCTGTCGTGCCTCAGATCAGCGCCCCTCAGTCCAATAAGGAGAGGCTGAAGAACATGGCCCTCTCAATCGCCGAACGGTAAGGCCTGAGCTGGTGGTGAGGGCACCTGTGCTAATGCCAGGCCATTCATACCCACTTGTCGAACCCGTGACAAAGTAGAACAGTCCTGAAGGGGGGAGTGAGGATTAAATACAAAGTCAATACTAAGTCCTTACTGGGAGGGCTGACAGTCAATACTGTAGCCCCGAGTTTATTTTACTGGACCCTTTTATCCCATTCCACAAGGAAGCAGATACAAGAAAAATAACATGGGAACGTTAGTTACACCATGGCAACGTAACGTACAAAACATTACATGAGGTCCTATAGCCCCTACAAGACCTATTGTCTTAATGTACTGGTTGTACTGAAGCCCCTCAACCGTATCTCAGTACAAGCGTCATAAGTGTCTATATCCAGGTTACTGTTTCCTAGGTCTATAATGTCAACACACAATGCCTGGTTGATTTTAGCAAAACATGGGTAGTTAAACATGGTCTCCAACACCCACTCCAATCCCATTTGGCTCAATTGGTAGGTAACAGCAGACACCTTTCAGAGTGGCTCTGCTACCTCAGCCCACCACCAGCACTGCATGAAAGTCCCCTGTTCCTATATCATAACCAGAATGTGATGTTGTTAGGCTTGCAACATTTTTGCGAAAGGCAGGCTTTGTCAGCATTTTAATCCTGCACATTAAATTTAATTCTAGGCATTATGCTAGTCTGTGTGCTGTTATATATACTTTACTAGGCATCTCAAAGGCATTTAGGAACAGAGCTAGTGGTGGATAGAGGGGGGTGTTCTTGTGGTCAGTGTTACAGAAGCTACCTCCCACCAGTGAGTTCACCAAGGTAATCAGACTTTAGCTGGTTTAACTCCCAGGCTGAGGCACAAAGGATGTTACTCTTTGTGCCCTCTACAAATACTCTTAGTAAAGTGGCCCAGAGAAAACTGGATTTGAGATGCTTTCCTAGGGTAACTTGAAAAAATATTCTTTGGCAAATGAGATATTCTTTCTTTTTTTTTTTTTTTTTTTTTTTTTTGTGGTACTGGGGATGGAACCTGGGGGGCGTTCTACCTCCAAGCTACAGCCCCAGCCCTATTTATTCTTTTTATTTTGAAACAGGGTCTCACTAAGTTGCAGAGGGCCTCACTAAGCAGCTGAGGCTGACCGCGAACCTGGATCCTCCTGTCTCAGCCTCCCAAATGCTGGGATTACAAGCGTGTGCCACCATGCCCGGCGAGATATTTCTAATTAGCAAAAAATTCCCAGCATTGGCTGTTAGGCTCTTTGCCCATCAGGACCTCCTGCCTTTGCTGGAGATTTGTATGCCAAGATGGTTGGTTTAGGGTATTTGCTTTGTGCAAAATATTTGTAGGTGGATTCATATCAAATCTACCATCAGTGCTTGGCTATTTAAAAATCCACACTGTGGCTGGATGTGGTGGTGCATGCCTGTAATCCCAATACTTGGGAATCTGAGACAGGAAGATCACAGGTTTGTGGCCAACAGGTAATAGTTCAGTGAGACCTTGTTTCAAAATAAAAAATAAAATAGTTCTGGGGATGTAGCCCAGAGGTAGAATATTCAGAGATTCAATCCCTAGGACCACACACACACACACAAAATAGTCAACACTGCTTTCCACTCCTTAATTCTCCTCACCCAAAGAGTTGAAGAATTTTTGATGCATTTGAAATATTATCCCACAGTTATAGATTACACAGAAATTCACAATTCTTCTTCCCCTGCTCCCCCCTGACTTTTATCTTTCAGGTACAGAGCGCAGGGAATAAGTGCAAATAAATTTGTGGACTCTACATTCTATCTTTTGTTGGATTTGATTACCTTTTTTGATGAATATCACAATGGTCACATTGACAGAGCCTTTGATGTAAGTTTCAGGAGGAGTATTTGAAGTGCGGGTTATTGTATTCCCTTGAAAATTGAAAATGCCTCATGGAATTCATTTAAAACAAAAGTTGTCACCAATATGCCTATTAAGTGAAGAATGACAAGTATGATCCTGGGAATTTAAAAGAGATTTCTGTGTTGCTTTTTTCTTTTTTCTATTCCTTTCCCTTTCAATCTGAAAACAGATTTCTCAAATTTGAAACCTCTGAATTTTAAAATTGTGCCAGAAAATGAGGATAGGCACCAAATTAGCCAGCAAATTAAAATCAAAGCCTTTGCCTCTCTTGGGGTGTCCCGCATTCTCTCTTGAATATATATTTCCTACTTTCCTAAATAAATCTCTGTTTATGTCTCTGGAAAAAAAATCAAAATCTTTGTGTATAGGAAGGAGTGTAACATTTTCTACAAGAATCCCTTTTTGAAATGCCATGTGCTGATGATTGCATTTAAGGAGATGAAATGACTGTGAGTCTGTGTCATATGGGGCTGGTGGTTGTTTGTTTTAAACAGATAATTGACCGATTGAAGCTGGTGCCCCTGAATCAGGAAAGTGTGGAAGAGAGAGTGGCTGCCTTCAGAAACTTCAGCGATGAAGTGAGTTCTTTTCTTCCTTAGTTATAGAATTCTGTTTCCCCTACTTCCACTGAAAGCATTTTGTTTTAATGTAGCTATTAACTTTTAAGAGTTCTAGTTGTGGTTATCATCTAGACTGAGTTTACAAGGACAAGTCCAATTTCAGATATCCTGGGTTTTTTGTTTGTTTGTTTTGCTTTGTTTTGTTTTATGTGTATACACATGTTCTTGGAAGAAACAGGTTTCAGGTTGATCTTGTAAGGTCTGGTTTAATTCTTTTATGGTCCAGTTGTACTAGATGGTGTTTTAATGTTAAACTCCGTTCTTCTTTAAGTAATTAAGTGTAAGATCTTCTTTAAATATTTCCATTGGGCATATGAAACATAACATCATGATTCACTGCCGTCCTTCCCTTCCCTGAACTATTTTGTTCAAAAAAGCAAGTGCAGTGACCGTGGCCCAAGTTATTACCCCATAAGCCCCAGAACCAGTCACTATAGAATTTCTAGCACATTGCACCACCAGCCCAGGGGTGCTCAGCTAGGCTACACATTGGAATCCCTAGCAGAGCTTTAGTCAACTGTTCATGCATAGACCCTGCCTCCTGAGGCTCTGCTTTCCCTGCTCCGGGCTGCAGGATGGACCTCCCCCAGTCATTCCCACAGATGGCCCAGGTAAGACTTTTCTCTCAAGCACAGGTGCCAGACTTTAGAACTAGCTGCCTGGTTCTAGAATGTCCCTGGTAGCATTTCAATTTTAAAATCGAAATTTCAAATCCTCATTAAGCAAAGTCCTTCTTTTTTTCTTTTTTCTTTCCTTTTTCTTGATACTGGGTACTGAATCCAGAGGTGCTCTACCAATGAGCTTCAGCTCAATCCCATTTTTAAATTTTTATTTTGTGATAGGGTCTCACTAAGTTGCCCAGGCTTGCCTTGAACTTGCTTTTTTTTTTTTTTTTTTTTGCCTCAGCCTCCCAAGTTGCCCGCCCAATGCAAATCCCTTTTATAAAAACATGTTTCTATTTCAGAGAAAGAAGTGAGGCCAGCTTCTGCACATCAGGGGTGGGGGAGACATGGCCACTGTGGCACATACAGTTAGAAGGTCTTGCCCCTCGCCAGCCTTCTCTTCATACCTGCTGTGGATTCTGTCCTAGGCCACTTGTTTCTTGTTATTTCTTGCCTTCGCCTAGACACTTTGTGCACTGTACCATGGGCTAATGGAGTGCAGTAGAGCCATGCAGGTCCAATGGAGACGGCCAAGTGGGTGTTGAGACTGGGAGTGTGGGGACTGGGGAGAACTAGTGTGTGCATCCTTACCTACTGAGAGCCAAGTCCATTTGCTCTTTGGGAGTCACTCTGCTGGTCAGTCCAAGCCTACAAGCTGGCCAGGTGTTGTCAGCATGCCTTTGGTTTACTACCCCTGCCAGGAGGAGACAGAAGAGTGACCACTTGACCTTCTGAGCAGCATTGCCCCCAGGTTGCTGTCACACTGGACATTATAGTGCCATCAGCTCCTTTTTCATGACTGTGCAGTTATCCTCTGACAACTATGGGATGTAGTGTGACCAGGCAGAGCAGCCACCCTCCTCCATCTGTTGCAGGCCCTGAGAGCTTAGTTCTTTTTCCTTACTCCATGTGTTTCTCTCTGTGTAGATCAGACACAACCTCTCAGAAGTGCTTCTTGCCACCATGAACATCTTGTTCACACAGTTCAAGAGGCTCAAAGGGACGAGTCCATCCTCGGCATCCAGACCCCAACGAGTCATCGAGGACCGCGACTCTGTAAGATCCCAGCGTTCGCGAGAAACATTGCTAAGAGTCACCTTTCTGGTTTGGAATCTGTCACACTCATAAGAGACCACATTACCCTAAACTGCTCTTTTCCAGTATTATCTGGCTCCTGGGTAAATCTTGTGTCAGGAGGCTTCCTGAGGAAACATTAATGGAATTGTTGCTCTTCTCAAACTAAAAAAAAGATGTGCTAGGTCTACAAATATCACCTTTAAAAAAATATCAAACAATATTAATTTGTTGTCAATTCCACAAGAATTTTCTGTTCATTTTAAAAACAAAGTTAGCCGGGCGTGGTGGCACACACTTATAATCCCGGTACTTGGAAGGCTGAGATAGGAGGATCACAGGTTTGAGGACAGCCTCAGCAAGTAGTGAGACTCATCAACCTTGTGAGACCCTGTTTCCAAATAAGAAATAAAACCGGGCTGGGGGTGTACCTCAAAGGTAGAATGCCTCTGGGTTCAATCCTCAGTACCACAAAAAACAGTAACAACCAAAAAAAAATGTATTTTGTCTCAGCTCTTGATGAACACTTTTCATCAAAACCATACTTTAGTTTTGATCAACACACTGGTTTCTCCTCTTTTCTGGGCTTCATGATGACCCTTGAGGTAACTAAGACAGCAGTATTATCCTCATCTTACAGCTGAGGAAACAGGCCTGGAGTTTAGAAGCAACTTGCTTGCCCTTGTGGGCCTGCAAGGGGATAGGTAGGTGCAGGGGCCATATCTGGAAGCCAGGTCTGTCTGACACTTGAGCCCATACGCTTTCTGTTGCCTGTTGGGCCTTCAGCAGTGCAAGGGTCAGGTAGAGCCCAGGTGTAGATAGAACCCGGGAACTCACACAGCATCTGTTGTCCAGTAGATTTAAGAAACAAGTAAAGGTGTTTGATGCAGATAAACCATGGTGCAGATCAGTTAGTATTTTTTTTAATTCCCTTTTCCTTACACTTTCCACTTAATTTTTGATGATACTCTCATGACAGCATCTATCAGCCAAACCTGATTTTGGCCATAAGAAGCCCTGATACTCCTGCCTTCTGCCTGCAGAGATGCCTGTGGGCTTTCTCCACTGTGACCTCTGCAGGCACCGTCCTCCACAGAACTTCCATTAATGAATGATGGTGGAAATTTTCACCGATAGGAATGTAGACAGCAGTGCTCAGGTGGCCCGCTGAAGTTGTCAGCTGGTCCCTCTGGGGACCAGAGGAATCTGTTTACAATAAAAGAACACAATGCAGTAGTGTGAAAACTGGGCATTTCTGGTGCTGTGTGGCCACGTGTAGGTCAGGGGAGGTCCTGCCCACAGATAGAAACTGGTGACACAGCGGGTAACTTCCCTCATCTGAAGGGAACAGTCTCAACAGCACCTTCTGTGCGGGGTTCAGTCTCTTTTTAGGCACTTGGATTTAACACACCATGAGCACAGCCCATCTCTGAGTTTCCTTTTTCCCACCACTCTGCTTTTTCTTTCTAAAAGGGAAGGATGGGTAGGAGTGAGGAGAAACTTATATATCAATGCTGCAAGGGGATGGTCTTTTTGCCTAAACATCCTAGAGCTCATTTAAGGTAACCAAATCAGGCATACAAGCGCATACTCTTTTATTATTCATTTTTAAAGGAAGTACAATGAGTATTTTCATCCCAAAGTAAGTTTTCTTTTTGGGGGACATTACTAAAGACATACAATTGCCAATTTATTTCACACATTAGGTTAAAATCATTTGCTTTCTATTTTCTCAGATGGACCTTAAGTAATCCTAGGAAACAACTATCGAATTTTCTTAAAATTTTTGTTACTGCTGTAGCATACACCTGTGATCCCAGTACTTGGGAGGCTGAGACAGAAGAATCACAGGTTCAAGACCAACCTCAGTAATTTAGTGAGGCCCTCAGTAATGTGGCCCTGTTTCAAAATAAAAATAGGACTGGGGGTATAATTCAAAGGTATATTGCCCTTGGGCTCAATTTCCAGTACCACCAAAAAATAAAAATAAAAGAGAGAGAGAAAAGTTTTTTTGTTAGTGGTCCAGAAAGGTGTTTGTAGGCTCTCCCTGTCTAGTTCAGATACAAATTTCTTTCTTACTGAGTATCTTTCTTACAGAGTATCTTACTATAGGCCAACCTGAGGCCCTGGATTCCAGATGTTTCTTTTATAGCAATCATCTGAAGCTGTTCTCCTGTGTTTCTTTACTCTATATTCAATAATTTATCATGTGGAAATCAGAGTGAAGGTTGTCTTTTTTTCTGTTTTTTGAGAACACTTGAATTTAAATTTATAGGGCCATCTTTTCCCTACTGGAACAGTCCAGGAATTCATTGATATTGTTGCCTGGAAAAGCATGACCAATCACATATCAGGGAGGGAGAAAGGGAAGAGTGAAAGGAAAGAAAGGGGGAGGCAAAGGGCTTTTGGCCTGCACACATTCCCAATATCTCTGGTGTTGCAGGTGCTTCATGGGCACTTCAGAAACTCGGATCCTCTTGGAGGAAGATGGACAGAAACCAGCCAGGAGAGAGAGACACTCAGAAAACTTGAGCAGAAAGTTCTGAATTTCAGGGCTGCGTCAGAAAGGAGTCAGATGTGTTGGTGCGAGGCAGCTTGCCTGGCAGACCCATCAGCCTTGTCCTTAGTAGAAGGGCTTTGCTGACCCTGCATCAGGCTGAAGCAGTATGACAGTGGAGGGTAAAACTGCCATCTGCCCTGCAGGATCTGTCCCTAATGCCACAGGGTAGAGAATGGAAGAACATGATGCTGGTTCTCTGTTCAGTGCCCTGCCTTGAAAGTTGATCAGTTTCCTACTCTTGCTCCCCCTTTCTCTCAGCAACTCCGAAGCCAAGCCCGAGCCCTGATTACCTTTGCTGGAATGATACCCTACCGGACGTCTGGGGACACCAATGCGAGACTGGTGCAGATGGAGGTCCTCATGAATTAAGTGCCATGCTTTAGGGGCGTCTGGGACTGCACACTGTCAGTACATTAGGCACATGGGCCCACGGGGGTGGGGGTTCTGGTTTTGTTTCTGTTGTGTTGTGTTTTGTTTTGTTTTTTGTATTATGTATTTTTGTCAACACCAATAAATTTGATTTGTATTTCTTTTCAACATTCTTTTATTTTCATTGGGTTTTTTTTCCTTTGAAATTTTGTTTAAATTTTAATTTGTGTATTGGGAGAAATGCTGTCACTAGTTCTTGGGCCAGGGAATGAGAGGCGGTTACACAGATGTCTATAAATTGACCTTAAATGATTAAAAATTTACCCCAAAGAGCAAGGAAACAAGGCCTTTGGGAGTTGCTTCTATTTAGATGTAATATTCCAGACAGTGGAGTTGCAGTTCGTTTTCCCATTTCTGTGTGAATGTGAAAGGCAGCCTCAGCCTTAGGTAATTTAAGGTGGAGTGTGAAATACCAAGCGCTGCTTGTCCTACCTCCTTGGCATCCTGGTGGTCCACGAATATCCCTCAAGTCATCTGCTGTGATTCCAGGATTAACTGATTTGCTATTCTGTTGAGGTCCCACCGAAGGTAAAAGCTTAGGCCTAGAAAGGCCAGGAAAAAAAAATCTACAAGTGCCCTGGCTGGATCTTGAGAAAGGCGGGAGCCTTGCCGCTTTCCTGCTGTAGCTGCTCCTCTCAAGGCAACTGATCGGCCTGGTGCACCCTCTGTTAAGGCACTTTCAAGCCCCTCTTTTTCCCTCGGTGGTGGTCAGTCCCTCTGCCTGGACAGCCCCCTTCCTTATGAAGATGATTGGCAGGCAGGCTCATGGGTCACATTTGAATGTCTGATGTACACAATTCAGACACCATATGGCACCTGCACTGTGTGTATCTGATCCTTTAGCAGTAGTAGTCACCCATCATTGGCTGTTTCTCCTACCACCAGTCCCAAAGCTCTGGACTAAACTGGAGAGGAAATGAGAACAATCATTTGCTCCTGAGTGGGCCACCTAGAGCTGCAGGACCCTGCGTGGCAGCCTGCTCAGGAGGTGTACACTCTTTCCCAGGAAGGTCTCTAAAGGTGCTTTTGCTCCTAAGGAGAAATCATGTGACAATGCATGGTCACCCTTGCTATCCTTCAGCTGTTATAAAATAATTGTTACCTTTCCTTTGGAGAAGGAGCTAATGTGTAGGTAATGGGACCATCTGCTTCTCTGTTGGATTCTATATTCCATCAAGAGTGCAGCCTGAGGGTCAGCAGGGCTGCATTCTGCCCTATTCTAGTCACATCTTATCACCCTGGTGTGCCACCTTCAATTGGGCTTTACTAGCAAGTCTGGGAAGATGAGCCCTGCAAGGGACTTGGTTTAGCAAGTTGTGCCTTGCTTTTATGCACTGATTTAAAGAAATAAAATTGTTTTCACAGTGCTTTAAAACTGGGCTTTTCATAGAGTATAACTGAGGGTTTTGTTTTCTCAATATTGGATCTTACTTGCAGATAGAAATAGAGCAATGCCAAAGATGAGAGAAGGGTCAAGTTGTTGAAATATGTGGGTGCTGAAATATGACTCTCCTCGTCCCTGGTTCATCACCCCATGAGGGTTCATTGTGGGTCTCTTTCCCTGCATGGTGCAGTTCTACTGGCTCCAGATAAGAGAGCTACACACCAGCCCTGCCTAGAGGGGATAGTGCCTTGAGTACCTTTGGCCTGCCCATGAGACCTGAAACCTTAAGCTGCCCTGTGGGGAAGGTATGAGGGAACATGAAGCTGTCATTGATTGGCAGTTGAGGACTTGCTCAGAGGGGACATTTGTAGGAGGAATAAGGTAACTGGATTCTTATCAGAAGGGCCAAGCATCCCGGAGCAAATGCCAGTATGAGTCCTACAGGCTGCTTTTGTGGCCATGCCAGGTCTGGGAAGTCTGTAGAGCTGTACAGAAACAAACTGAGTTTGCAAGGCTGCAACGTCAGCAGGTCTTATGAACCTGTGCTTACAGCTTGTGCCAAAAGGCATGGCCCTGTGACAGGTTATCAGCTTCAGAAGTTATCCTCAGCTCTCTGGTTCAGAGAACTAGATCCTTTCCCTACATGTTGGTCCATGATTTCACTATTACCCAGAGAAGCAAGAGAAAAGGCACTGGCAGTCTCTTCTGTCTTCCAGGGATGATACTCCAGTCTTTCTAACAAAACCAAAGGCACTTGGAGACTGACAGGGTTAGTGCCTATTTCAAGAGTGGCACATAACTCACTGAGACACTCACAGGGAAGTACTGATGTGATCTGTATCCATTTCGGAGGCCTGGAAATTTGATTTCACTGATTCTAAATGTTCCTCTGATTTTTTATTTTATTTTATTTTTTTTCATAAAGCTCCTGCCCCACTGGAATTGGTGAGCTCTGTTAAGAGCAAATCCTTTGGCTTTATCACCTGTGATCTGGAAGGCTCATCAGAGGGCAGGAAGTGCCCAGTTCCACTGGTGTAGAATGCAAACTGAGCTCCTGCCCCCACTTTCACCCCCACCCCCCCAAAAAAACCTTACAGTCTACTTTGGCACCTCTGTTCTTATTCTTTTGATGCATCATATTAAGTCCTAGGGCTGGGGTTACTTTAATAACGAATAATAAACTCACAGTGCCTAGCATTTGCTAATTCAAAACAAAACAAAACTGAGGACTATTCTCTCTTTGCATTTGCACCCTCAGCTGCTTTGAGTAAATGTTCCTGGCCTAAATCCTTAATCCTAAATTATGTGCAAATGTGCCAGCCAGCATCTTACTGCTTTAGCCTAGATCTCCACAACCCTCATTTCTCCATTAGCCATCAGAACGTTCGTCTTGTTCATTGGGTGTCTCCCAACTCGCTTGCACATTTCCATCACACTACTCAGAAAGTGCCTGGGGCATGCTGAACACTGAGTTAGAGACTAAAACCCAACACTGCCACGTTGGTCTGGGCCTGCCAGAGTGTTCCTAGCCCCCACTGCCTAGACTCTCACTGAGCCTCAGGCACAGAGATGGCTGAGCACTGTGTCCAGCACCTTGGGAGGAGACGTTACCTATACAATTCCTGATGGGAACGTGCACTTTACATTGGTAAAATAGGACTTTTGCATCTACATTTAGGAGTATCAGGAGAAAATTGGCAATTCGTGAAGCAGTAATTAGAACTCTAGAAGAAGCTGAGGCTGTTTTCAGAGTCCCAAATGGCCACCATCCTTAACTCTTCCAGGCTGAATTCAGAAGTCACCCCGCCTCCAGCCCATCTTCTGACGGTTTCATTGTATGTATCAATATCCTTCACAGGGCAGGGACAGGAGAGAAGTCAATCTGTCTGCCACTTGTTTCTAACTGAAAAGGGCAATGGGGAAAAAAAGCTTAAAACTACTACTAGAATGGAAAAGAAGTTCCAGGTGATATGTACTTCTGCTTCCCTTGTTAGGCGTGTAACTGTTGTGGCTGGCTAAAGAGGCCACATGGATTTATGTATCAGCTGTTGAGCTCAGCAGCCACAGATCTCCACAGGTGCTGGGCTAAACTAGGTAGCTGGAGATGTCCAAAGCCCTGTGCTCTTTTCAGAGTTGTTCTAAGAAAGTGGGTAATCTCTTCCATTCCATTTCTTTGCCAGGATCACCTAAGTGGAAATACTTGTGATTCTAAGTCACCAACCTGGGAAGGAGGAAATTTTTTTTTCCTTAACTTTGCTTTTTGAAATCATCCCTCCTGTGTGCCCTCCCCTGGGTGCTGCCTTTCCCACAGTGGGTTGCTCTGCAGAAGTTTGAGCAGGCAGATACTTTGCTCTGGTCTCTAGTACCACCCCCACCCCATCCTCCAAACCAGCTCCAAGTGCCTGGATTCAGACTGTTTCAGCTTCAGCATCCTTCACAGGCACTCAGTCTGAGAGAAGGCAGAGGAAGAAAGAAAGGAGTGTTTCCCAAAGTCAGATAAGAGGCCGGACTGATCCTTCAAAGACAGAAACTCGCAGAGGTGCACAGGCATTAAGACAACATTGAGAAGAAGGGGTTGGACGTTTTTATTTATTGTTAACAATAATAAAGGCCAGATCTTTGATAACCAAAAAAGGGGGAGTGGGTACTGGCAGAAACCCAGTAATGCACTGACCCTGTTTTGGGGACAAGGAAGGTGAAAAGGTTTGGCTCCTGCTCAAGTAGGAAGTAGCAGAGAGCCAGTGGTCCTAGAGGAGACATCCAGCCTCCAAACATGCACTGCAGCCCCTCTGGTGGTCCCAGCACACCTGGCCTAGTCAGACTCTCGGGTGGCATCCAGGGTTGCATAGCCTGCAGGGAAGGCCCCTTCATCCAGGCAGGTTTCACAAGTAAAGGGTGTGCAGTTAACTGAGTTTCAGACAATGAGGAAGTCATAGTAAGGGTTTGTCCTGGTTTTCTCTGGCTGTCCTCCACGGATTTGCCTCTACTGGCCCTTGCTGTCAGGAGTCTGCGAGCCTGGCTCAGCTGTGAGGAGCTCTCCAGCTAAATTGGATTACCCTGATTTGTTGCACTGTTGTTGCTTCTGCAGCAGAGGAAATGACAGTGAGCTATGAAGTCGCTTGGAGGGCAGTAACCAATGCAGTTTGAAGAGGCAGGCAGGCCGGCTGAATAGCATAATTGTGGACCCTAGTTAACCTCAGCCGCTGTCATCTGCAGGGTATTTTTCCGCCAGGAATTTCAAACGGCACATATTCTACGAAGAGGGGAAAGAGGCAAAGTACAGCTTTTTCTCGCTTTATCAGTAACCTGTTTTGGAAGCATGATGGGGAGGATTCTTTGGTTTATTCAGTTGACTGATTATTTTCTTTCTTTCGTCTTTGCGTCTCTGACATTGTCACTCTGTGGTGCTTTGGGGGGAGAGAGTGTGTGTGTGTTCTGTATGTTCCTCTCTGTATAGTAACTTCTGCATTTGCTCTGTTTAGGATGGCTCCTTCACCACCAGCCCTAACGCCAGTAAATTTCTGGAATGTTCTCCCAACATGCCATGTGTTCCCTTTGTTCCTTCAATGGAACAGAAAGCCCTTTTTTGGCAATGTCCTTAGCTGAGGCACCACCTGGGGCTCCCCTAAAGGTAGCAGAAGTGCCCCTTGCCAGCCTCTGGGGTGATGAGCTGGGCCTTCTCCAGCCAGGAGGGCTCTGAGGGCCAGGGTCCGCCAAGTCCCAGAGCCTCTAAGTCCTGGGTTCCCATCCCAGCTCCAGTCTCAGACTCCCCACCAGCCTCGGAGTTCAGTCCTCTAGCAGGGTTTGGGGTAGGTCAGATTCTGGCTGGTGGATGGGACAATGAAAGCCTTTTGATAGTAAGCCCGGCATGTTGCAAGCAATCTGGGGCTGGGAGCAGTTAGAATCCATGACCTTTTCTTTCAGACCCTCAGTGGAAAGCACTTAAAATGGGAGTGGAGAGCCAGTTATTGGCCTTGGGGAAGGCCAGGCAGGATGAGGTGCTGTGTTGTGCTTGGGTGGTGGGAGCAGCTGGGGCCTGACCATGGGACTGGTGTCTCCTATTCTCTTCAGCAGCAGCATCTGCCTGTGTTTTTGACCAGCAAGGGTGCTTTTAGGATCTGAGGCATAAGATTCTACTTGCATATATGCAAATGGCTGGGGGTTCATCTCTCCACCTGGGGACCCCTAATGAGAAGCCTTGAAGCAACAGCTTCTGCTGCCCTGCGGCCTGTGCACTCTCCCTGAAAGGGCTGCACAGACAACTTCCAGCCCCTCCCTTTGCACACAGACTGTCAGCTTGGGCGGGCCCGGTGCCTCTGGGAGGCCATTTTCTTATGTCATCTGGGAATCTGGGCTACAGACAAAGTACCTTCTTATCCATTGTAGGGTTTAATGGACTCTGAAGCACCTCCTGGAGCTGGACTGGCAAGGTGGTGGCTCTCGGGACACTAGGGAGGTGGGTGATGGAGCAGGGCCACTGGGGTTAAGGATGCCTTGTCTACCCACGCTTCTTATTGCTGCAGGTCTTTCAGTGGGGTGAGGCTTCTTTCTGAGTCACACAGAGGGTATCAAAATGTCACTCAGGTGGCAAGAGAAGACAAAGTTAAGGCCATTGGTCACCCCACATGAGCTGTTCACCCTACTCAGCTATTCCCCAGAAATGGCCAGGGATTGGAAGTAAAAGCCCTGGGAAGCAACAGCCACAGAGAAGTATGAGGACCAATGATGGGAAGGGCCCCCCGAGCTTGGGAAAGCTTCCTGCTGGCTGTGCTGCCGCAGGGAATGGTGTTCCCCCTGGAGAGTGACTAGAAATTCCTTGTTCTGTTACCCCAAATGTCTTTCCCAAATCATTGCAGCCTGGCAGCCTCACCCTCACCACCCTGCTGACTCTCACACTCAGGGTACGTCTCTGCCATGAGCTTTTGCGCTGTTCAGCCTGACAGATCAGCTGGCTAGCATTTTTAGGAAAATTTAAACCAAACCAAAAAGGTCACTTTGTTTCCTCGGAAGCAGCTGTTTGGGATGAGGCCCTCTGGTGGCCAGCAGCAGTCTTAACATTAGAAAGCACAAACTGCCCAAGGACTTCTGAGACTACAATGCTGGAGCAGAGAGAAGAAAAAGGAATACTGGGAAAGTAGCCTGAGACCAGAGGCCCAAAGTGCAGAGCCCCTGAGCAGAACAAGGAAGTCCTGGAGTCATGCATTGTAAGGAGACAGAACAGCTCAGAGCCGGGCTGGTGGTCATTAAAATCCCTTCTTCACCACTAGGTAATGGTGCTGATGAGGGTGAGTCATTCATCACTCAGAACCAGTTTGCTCGTGGGAAAGCAGGGATACCAACTCCCAGGCCATGAGGCTGTTGGGACGATGAAGTCAATTTCTATAAATCACCTGTTACCTGTCACACAGCAGACCCTCAGCAAGCAAAAGTTAACGTTGACCACCCTGTTCCCTGCCTCATTTAAACACATCTCTAAGGCCATAAGTATGCCCTCTGCCATTTGGCCTCTGTTCTTCACAATGAATTTCCACATGGGTGCAGGTGTGATCGGTCACCCCCACATCAGGGATGGCTGGGGGTGGGGGGCAAGAGGCAAAATTAGGTCAAACAGGCAGGCCAGAATTTTGCTATTAGGTGGCTGACATTGTATCAGGTTCAACTCTTGGTCCCTGTTTATCCAGTGACTGCTAAGTGGAGAGTGTTTGAGGGCCTCCCCTGTGCCAGACAGTGTTTAGAAATGGAATGCAGTGGTGAGCTGCGTTGAGATCCCTGCCCTCGGGGAGCTTACATTCTACTAGAGTGAGCAACAGGAAGGGCCTCTTCCTATGAAATGGATCTGTCCTGTGACTGGCTTGAGGCTCCGCTCACTTGGTTCAGCACCCACCAGGGGCCTTGGCGCAAGTGCCACGGCTGATTTCTGAGACTGAGGCATAGTCTCTGCTTTCTGAGGCTCACAATGCGGATGGGGGAGAGATAAGCATGTATACACAGACACATTGTAATGAGAAATGCCACAAAAAAGGGACATAGAGAAAGATTCCCAGAGGCTGGGGGATGCAGAGGCCCGCTCAAGCGACTACAATGCAGACTGCAGAGATGGAAGAGCATCGCCTGGCTGTGGCCACCCTGCTGGCCCAGGGCCCCTCCTGGCCTGGTCCCAGCTCACCTCTTTCTGTGCCCCAGCCCTGTTGCACAGCTGGTATTCTCTCCTATGGCCTCGAAGCAGGAGAAACAGCAGGACTCAGGTGAGTTGAGTGCTTGCTGGAGGCCACAGACCTCACGTTCAGCCCGACTCAGCAGAAGGCTGAGCAAGGACATCTGCCTTGGTCAAGAGGTGAGTACGTGGGGACAGGAGGAATGCAGCCTCTGAGGAGAGAGGTAGACAGGGGTGTCTCTTTGGGGGCACACATTTGTCTGTGTAAACCCCCAATTGCAAAGCTGCTATCAACCTGGGTAGTGAATCCAACAAAGAGAGCTGGTGGCCAGCTTATGTGTCCAAGTGTCTAACCAGGAGGAAAAAGCTCTTACAAGCCTTTTACAACATGAAAGATATTTTAAGAAAAAAACTAAACAAGCATCCCCTGGGCTGATGGTGTAGCTCAGTGGTAGAGTGCTTGCCTTGCATGTGTAAGGCCCTAGGTTCAACCCCCAGCACTAAAAAAACAAACCAACACCAAAAACCCAGTATTCCCTTTATCCAAAGAGCAGCTTTAGACAACATGCCTCCTTTCCTTGGTTTAGCTTATAACTCCAGTTGTGGTTCTCGACCCAAAAGACATCCTAGAATCACCTAGGGAACTCTTAAAATTACTGATTCCCATGCCCCTGCCCTCTGAGCTCCTAATTTAATTAGCTTAGAGAGGGGCTAGGCACTGATTCGTGTTTTTTGAAAGCCCCCCAGGTGGTTTTCATGTCCTGCCAAGGCCAAGAACCCTTGTTGGGTCCTAACCTTTGTTGAATGCAGGGAGGGGTGAGATAGTCCTGTTGTCTTCTCTAAATGTGGAGCGCTCCATCCCCCACTCCCTAACACCGTACTAATAGGAAGAAACTTCTACCTAGTTATGAGAAATGCATCAGGCCTTGGCACTGTACCCCCGCAAGTATCAAAGACCCACATGGTTTTTGATGTTGGGTGGTTAACCAGGATAAATGGTATCAAGTGTAGAGTGTCATTGTGCACGGAGCCAAGAGCACATTTTCCAGGGAATTCACAAGCAAATGAACAGCTGACAACTTGGGTTGAATTCTTGAATCTAGATCAAAGATGCTCTCTCCTGGTGTCCGGCTGCCCCAGCCTTCCTGTGTCCACATCCACAGGTGCCTGCCTTCACCGGGCTTGTCCTGAGTCCCTTCAGTGCACAGAGCTGCTGTGAACTGAGGTCCTCACATGAGAACCCTACTTTTGCTCCACATGCAGCCTCTCAAACTTGCTGCCAGGGGGCTCTGTACCCTGCAGGACCTGCAGCCAGCCAGAGCTCCCAGGTCCCGGTGGCCCCAGTCTGGAGCAGAGACCCCCCTCCCCTCTCTGCAGTAGCATAAATGCAGCCAGAGCCAGTGTCATCTTGCAACTGCACCCTGGGTGCTGGGTGACCACTGGCAGAAGACCCTCAGGACCTCTGCTTTGAGATGGTAAGGCGTGAGCAACTTGTTTCGTGTATCTGGTAAATGAGGGCACTTGACTATAAACTAGAATTCTCTGCTTTCACGTACAGCTTCTGTCACAGCCTGAGCCCTGATGACTGCAAGCAACCAGAGCCAACTCCCTTCCAGTCTCAGCTTTCTGATCCTGAGCTTCGTTTGCCCCTACTTTTTACCATGTCCCACTTAAAAAAAGAAAATTATTTTTAAGCAAATCCAAGCAGCTGTGTTTACCAGAAAGAATTATCTTAAGCTAATCAAGGTTGAATTGATTTTCTCACTTTTCTTTTCTGGTAACTAAAGCATTGTGGAAAAAAAAGAAAAAGTTAACAATCATTCTTATTATTATTTGTATATTTATTTATATCTGCAGAACTTTGTCCTCCAAAAATGCTTCTTTCACAAGTGTTTTGGGTTTTTTTGTTTTTGTTTTTTTGCTTTTTGTTTTTTCTCTCGATCATCAAAAAGCCCATTTAGTGGGTGGGATTATCTCCATTTGCCGGACAATGAAACTAAAGCACACTGACCATAAAGTAGGTGGTAGAGAATGAGTCCAGGCTCACAGCCTTCCAATTACTTTTGAGTGACCAGGGATAGTCCAGTTAGGGATGCGATGGGATGGGGACTAGAGGGGGTGTGGGGAGGGCTGATCTTTTAAAAGTGGCTCCAAGCCGGGCATGGTGGCACACACTTGTAATCCCAGTACTTGGGAGGCTGAGACAGGAGGATCCAGGTTCACAGCCAGCCGCAGCTACTTAGTGAGGCCCTCTACAACTTAGTGAGACCGTTTCAAAATAAAGAATAAAAAATAGGACTGGGGGGATAGCCTGGAGGCAGAATGACCCTGGGTTTAGCCCACAGTACTGCAAATAATTATAATAATATTAATAAATAAAAGTGGCTCCAATACTCTAGGCCCTCCCCTGCTGCTGGAGCAGCTCCTGGGCTTCTAGTTTCCAAAACACTCCATTAAAGAGTGTTCTGGTTAAGCCACACAGGATGGCACATGCCTGTAATCCCAGTACTTAAGAGGCTGAAGCAGAAGGATCACAAGCTGGAGGTTAGCCTGAGCAAGTGAGTGAGACCCTGTCTCAAAAAGGACTGGGGATGTAGCTCAGTGGTAGAATACCCCTGAGTTCAATCCCCAGTACCACAAACACACACAAAAAGAGTGTTCTTGTGAGAAATGCACCTGTGGAATTCAAAATTGGACATGATGATTGTTTCCTATACTGTCAGAAAAGCTAAATGTGTGTTTTAGATGAAAGGCAGGGGCAGGGGAGACAATGGGTTTGGCTCCTTGGTCCCTTGGAGAGCACATGGGCAGTCATTAAGGTGGAGGAACATGTGATCTTTAACTGTAAGACCGAACTTTTATTAGAATTACTGCTTCAGTTTGTGTTGGTGCGGCAGGACTAAGCTCGTACCACCTCTGTATTGGAAATCCTGCCTAAGCCTGAATGGAAGAATAAAGGGTTGGTGGAGATTTATTTTCTTTATGAGAAGAGGAAGAAAGAAAAAAATAATTAACTATCACTCTTTTATCAGACAGTGGCTACTGATCATGATTCTACTTTTTGCCTTGGCTACCAGGAAGCTCCAAGCTTCCTGGGCTCTCTCCCTCTTAAATGATTACTCCCCCCCCCCTTCTTTATTCTAACTGCTTTTTTAAACACCTTAGTCTACCCTTGGCCCAACCAGAGGAGGTCCCCCCTTCTCTGAACCCATGTAGCATTTTATCTAGGGATTTATTCTTTTATGCCTAGGGTTGTGGCTATTTCGGCCTTAACTCTTCAGACGAACTGCATATACCTGAGGACAATGATCATACCTTGTCCTTTAGATCCTCTAAAATAGCTGCATTGTGTCTAGTATGTTATCAACATTGACAATTACTTCTGAGATGAATGTTGGCCAAATAGGTTTTAGGTTTTTTTTTTTTTTTTTTTAATGTTTATTCATGAAGAAAATGGAACCAGGAATCCTTTTAACAATGAAAATGTCTTAACTTCCTCCTATTTCCTTTTTGCTTTAGCTATCTGTTGCGTCAAGGTACTTTAGTGTCCAACTGCTGTAACATTGCCCAGGTAGAAGGACCATGATTGTAGTAGATACACCCATGTACTCTGCAGGGCTCAAGAGAGACCCCACCTTCTCAGTCCTGGGTGCTGAGAGGTTGCAGGCGCTCAGGTCTTCCCGCACTCCTGCACTGTGTAGGCTTTTGCATCTTCTCTGTGGTCAAGTCTGTGAGCCCCTCGCGGGCAGAGCCCCAGCTTCCCTGGTTGGAAGCCCTCAGCCCAGGTGCTGCTCTGGCCTGGGACAGCCATTGATTGGGGAAGCTTTTGCGCAGGCTTGTCACTGTCTCAAAGCCACAGGAGCCACGCCCCGGACGAGGAAGCCGACGGAGCTCTGGTATCGTTGCTGCAGCTGGTGTTGTGAATCAGGCCGACGAGCAACGCATCCTCTTACCGGCTATTTCACGACACCAGGGTTGCATCATACCTACCCTCTCCAGGCGAGCCTCGTGGGACCAGCCGGACGCGGACGCGGGGCTAGTGTGGGGTGGGTGACTGTGTGCAGAAGTTGGTTCTGGGAATCCCAGTTAGACTTCTTGGAACCACCTGGGGAGTGTTAAAAAATACCAATGTCTGCCCCTCTCCTCCTGCTGCTCAGGTCCATACAACCCCAGGCAGGGCCCAGGATCAGCATTTGTGGGAGGCTTACATGCAAGCGCAGTCAGGGTCCTCTGTTCTTGCCAGAATGTTCTCGTAGTGTCTGCCCAGTCCTCCCTGGCCTGTTTCTTTCAGCCTTGTGTGTTTACCACACTGCTGCCCTCAGGTGGCTTTCCAGAAACAGAGGACAAAAGTTGAGCTCGTTTTCTTGACACTCAAGGCCCTCCCTGTAAAGGTTCCCTACTCAGTAATGATGCCACCCTTTCCCCCAAGGGGTCCTCCCTGTCCCTGCCCCACATGAATCCACGTGCTGGTTCCGTGAACTCTGCCTCACTGTCCTGGTCCCCACAGCCACTGCTCGGGTGGGTTGCCACGGCTGGTCACCCTCAGAGGACCCCGCTGGTCTCCCTCAGTCCAGTGGTCAGAGTGATCTCTGGAAAATATAAATCTTAGCTGGGCGTGGTGGTGCATGCCTAGAATCCCAGTACTTGGGAGGCTGAGACAGGAGGATCTCAGGTTCAGTACCTTAGGGAGACCCTGTATCAAAATAAAAAGGGTGAGGGGTGTAGCTCCCAGGTACAATGCCCCTGGGTTTGATCCCCAGCACTAAAAAAATAAAATAAAAAATCTGACCACCACATAACAATCTGAAGCTTCTCTCCCTGGCCTACAAGGCTGTGTCCCCTTTTCTGTTCTCGTGCCCCATCTCCCTAGGCCCTCTGGGGAAGTTCCGTGGCCTCCCTGCTCCACGTAGGTCCTAGCCACACCCCCACTGCAGGGCCTCCGCACACGTCGGCCCCCAGCCCAGAACCCCGAATACCTGCCCGCAATCGGGTGGCTCCTTCTCACCACTGGAGCTCAGCTCAAACTGTCCATCCTTACAGAGGCCTAACGCTCCTCCAAAGGAACAGTTCTGTTTTCTTAATAGCACTCACCACTAAATGTATTATAACAATTGCTGGTTCGTTATTGTCTGTCTCTCCTGCTAGAATGTGAGCTCCTGGTGGGCAGGTCTTTGTCCTATTCCCTGTGAGGCCTCTTTTGCCTAGCACAGGCATAGTATACAGTAGTCACTCAATAAATGTATGCAATGAAGAAACAACCAGGCCCCTTACAGCCTCATGTCCCACCATTTCTTCCTTCCTCCCACAGCACTGGGTGCCCACCTACCTCCCCCCTGGCGTGACCAGGCCCTCCCCCAGCTTCCCTCACCCTTGCCCTGTGTCCCCTCCCTGTCCTCCTCTTCCTCTTCTGGGCAGCTTCCTTCCTCTGCTGGCCAGCTGTAGGAGCTCCTTGATGATCTATCTGCCAGGCTAGGCTGTGAGAGCCAGGGCCTGGTATACAGAAGGAGCACACTAAGTGCTGTGGTGTCCCTGTGGCTGCAAAGACAGGAGGTCTTCCTCTTCACCACTCTGAGTGTTCTAGGTGCTCGGCTGCCAGACTCTCCTGAGAGCCAGAGGAGGTGAGGGGGGCTCTGGTCACTCGGCCAGGGGAGCGATGCTGGCGGGCGGGAGATGCCTGCACCGCCAAGGCTCACCAGGTCTGGTGACTTGCTGGAAGTCACATAGAACCAGCAGAACTGAGACTCCCCAAGGCTTGGCTCACGATACAGGAATCTCAGGCCTGGAGGGCGCCAGGGGCCACCTGGCCTGTGGCTTCTCCTGAAAGCAGAATCCTGGGAGGCAGGTGTGTGTGTGGCCAGCGCTGTGCCCCCCACCCCCATCGAGAACAGTGCCCCTGAGCCCTTCTCACATTGGTTAAATTCTTTTTTTTTTTTTTTTGCGGTACTGGGGATTGAACTCAGGGGCATTCGACCTCTGAGCTACACCCCCAGCCCTATTTTTTATTCTTTATTTTGAAACCGGGTCTCACTAAGTTGCGGAGTGCCTCACTAGGTAGCTGAGGCTGGCCGCGAACCCAGATCCTCCGGTCTCAGCCTCCCGAATGCTGGGATTACAAGCGTGCGCCACCACGCCCGGCTTCACATTGGTTAAATTCTATGTGAACCCAAGAGCCCCCTTCCTGCGGGATCTGTGCCTTGGGACAAGCCACCGGACGGCCCCTTAGTTTGTTCCATTGATAAGCCCTTTGAAGTGTTCTGCTTAAACCCCACCACCCCAGGGAGATGAAGAGATGCAGGAAAGGATTCTTGATGTGGCACCTGCTTCCCCCCAGGGCTGACAGATGCCAGGGGCTTTCCAAGAGGGGGGGAGTAACTTGTTCAAGGTCACCCTTACTCTTCCTGTACCCCCACCCCCACCCCGTGCCACTGGGAACTGGCCCTGACCACTTCCTTCGTGAGATCTTAATCAGGAATTTTCCACAGCTGCCCAGGGGCAGGGTGTGCAGGAATGGTGTAAGGGGATGGTGGGCAGCTGTGATTTTTCGCCAGTTGACTGGCAGTTTAAGGTGATAAGATCTGCCCCCAGGGCCGTGGAGGGAATGAGTAACTCTGGGGAGGGAGGGCCCACAAATCCTCTTCCCGCACAGGTCCAAGGGCAGGGAAAGTTGACCAGGACTGGGCCTTGGCCTGGAGTCCCTGCCTTCAAACCTTTAGCCCCACTGGCAAATGGCATGGGGGCTGGGGACACAGCCTTGCAGAGGGCAGGCCTGGAGCCCAGGGAAGGAAGGGGCGCATCATTAGGAGGAGACCTGAGAAGATGCCTTTGTGGGCTTCCATTCTAGCAAGCTGGGTGAAATCCATGATTCCCTCTCCAGAGCCATGCATGGAGGTGTGCAAACTTGTACGTGGCTTCCCAGAGCTGTAGGACCTTCATCCTGAAGAGTGACTCCCTAATACACTTTGTGACTCTGACATGGCCCGAGCATTTCCTTGTCCCCTTCTGTCTGTCACAGCCAGGCACACCTGTCCTGTGTCTCTTTGGCCAGGGCAGCAAGGGCCAGCAAGGGCCAGCCGGGTCTCTCTAAGTTCCCATTGCCTCACTGTTGGACACCATGCACCCCGAGGACTCTGAGCCCCTCGGAGCAGGACCTCTGAGGGACCCGCATGAGCCCTGATGGGCAGGGTTAGGATGGGAATGAAACTGTGTCCCTCCATCTTCTCTGGAGGGTGACTGGAGCTTGAGTCTAAGTGAGCTCAGGTGGCAGAGCTGGCAGTGGCCTCCTGGCCTCCATCTGCTTCTGAGGAGCACAAACTCATCCTGAGGCTGGGGCCCCCTCTTCCAGGAAGCCTTCCCTGGCTTTCCCCACCCTGTCCCCCTCCAGGTCCCCTCTCTGATGCTGCACTCTTCTCACAGCTGGGCTGGGCTGTGTCCACGTCCAGTCCCCCACTAACTTCGCAGCACCATGAGCATTGTGCAGCGCCCCTGCCTGGCCCAGGCTCCCACCTCCACCCGGTCAGCAAAAGTGTGTTGGAGAAGTAGAAAGAGCTCAATGATTTTCTTCTGACCCACTAGGCCACCCCACCCCTGGAGGCCGACGGAGACAGGTGAGTGTGCAAGGCACCCGTCAGCGAGGGCTCCTGGGGTCAGTGCCTGCGGGAGCAAAGGGTGTCCATGTCAACCCTCAGCTGACCCAGGGCGCCCTGGAGCTGGGCTGGCCCTTTAGAGCCAGGGCAGGGCGCCAGGCCTCTCTACCCCATGTCCATCAGCACTGGACGCTGCCTCTCACAGGAAAGATGACCACAGTGGGGCCATCCACACAGCGCTGACGCAGTCCTTGCAGCAGCTGGGGTACAAGTCCTCTTCTGGGGACACATCAAGCGCCCACACACTAGCCAACTCATCTCTCAAAACCCTGATGCACCTCTCTCATCCTATGAAACTCAAATTCAACCACTGCCCCCTGCGATGGCGCTGATACCTCTGGTGACCGGGGTCAGCTTCCGTTATCAACGTGCATCCGAGGTTCAGCCTGGAGGTGCTCACAAAGCTGGATCCCACCTGGCCCAGCGCGGGGGGGGGTGTGTGGGAGCCAGCACACTGAGGGCTTGGCTCCAGGGAGGGGCAGGCACTGGCTCTCTGGACTCCATGACCTGTGCCCCTGCAGGCAGAGCCCAGGCAAGCTGGCTCCCATGAATCCTGGCGCTGGCCAGCCACGAGCCCCGGGGCTTGTCTGTCCATGGGTAGCTGCAGGTCAGGTTTGGGGCGACTTGTGCATAATGGCTTATATACACTGGGATGTCTCTGGAAGCACACCCAAGACATGGGAGACAGAGGTTAGAGCAGAGGAGACTTCTTTTTACACATATGTTCATTGTTTTAAAAATGTCATACCAGTCGTCTATTAAGAATACTAAATAGCCAGGCGTGGTGGCACACGCTTGTAATCCCAGTACTTGGGAGGCTGAGACTGGAGGATCACAGGTTCTCGGCCAGCCTCAGCTACTTAGTGAAGCCCTCCACAACTCAGTGAGACCCTGATTCAAAATAAAAAATAGGACTGGGGGTGTAGCCCGGAGGTAGAATGCCCCTGGGTTCAATCC